>PVIA01011338.1:0-45115 GCA_004024845.1 Tonatia bakeri
TGTGAGCAATTATGGTAAATATGGCCCAAATCTAGAGTGGAAACAGTCACTATAAAGCAGCTGATGTGAATATGCTGACTTCCCTGCTCCCAAATTGCTGTGTGAATCTTCTCCAGGCTGTTCTTTTTAATTGGCTGCTCTCTCTTACAGGCTCTATTTGTGCAAATCCAACTGTTCATTGCCTTTTGCAATTATTCAACATAATTAGCAATATTTAGAAATTTAGCTAAGTACTGCACATTTCCTGTGTAGGTTTTGGCTCTTTGCCTGTAAAAAAAAAAAAAAAAAATCAAGGTATTGTGCTCCTTAACTCTTCAGAATAGATGCCTTTCAAAGACAATGAGGTGTCAATTATCCTTAATTGCTCTTTAGCTTTCCATCTCTCTAAGCATTTATCATTTTGGCAGACTGTATTTCTGAATGGACTCTGACTAAAATAAAATTATGTGCTTCTTTTTCCCAGGTATAGGTAACACATAAGAAAACAATTTACAACAGAGTATGTGTGGGAGTCGACTTTGTGTGTGTGTGTGTCCTCTTTGCTCTAAAAAGAATGTTTCCTTTTGTTATTGAAACCAAATATTCTTGCTTGAAAATAATAGAAAATTGTTGGCAGTTTAACTGGAATCACATATGCAGTCTTCAAACTATAGGGCCTTACCTACTAGGCCTATTTTCCAAAGAAACATTAAATTATTCTATGTTAGATTATTTGAGAATCTGTTGTAAAATGAAAAAAAAAATTATTGGAATGATGAAAGACATTTTGTGCAATGATAATGTAGGAGGGTGCAACCAAGGGGCCCCCCAAAAGAAGGATCTGTAATAGGGTCCAGAACTCAAGGTGTCCAGGAAATATTAAAAAGATATATAGGATGTCCTCACCCTCCACAGGTGTGAGTTGGGGGAAGGGACACATGGAGCAGGACCATTGAGAGCTGTTTGGCATAGCTGTTGCTACAAATGGGTATGATAGTCAGCTAACCTCAGGTGTGGTCATTTAACATATCTATAACCTTTAACTGGTTGCATAGATATGTTAAATAGCTGTGGCCATGCTTTGAGCCAGGAGATGGAAGTGACTTCAACCCAAGATGTAAGTGGGAGGCAATTCCCCCTAGTTACAGCCCCTGAGTGAAAGCTTAGAGATGATTGGCTCCATGACTTGGGGTCACCCCTGCACAGACTCATAATGGCAGCCCAGTAGGCTGGAAGGATATTTAAACCCAGACTCGGCAGCCATTGAAAAAAAGGACCATGCAGCTGCAGCCATGTAAGGAGAGAACCGTGCAGTTTTGGCTGAGTGGAGACTCCTTCAGCCATTGCGCAGAGAACCATGTGGCTGCAGCCATGTAGGGAGGACTTTGTGGCTGTGTCATTGAGGAGAACCATGTGCTTTGGCCAGAGTGGGGGGACCCCCCGCCCCAGCAGCCATGAGAAGAATCACCATGGGGCTTTAGCAGAGAACCATCTCACGGCTTTAGCTGGAGATCCTGGCAACAGAGCTGATGGTGCTGGGAACCAAGGAAGGCCTACCAGCCAAGCACGGATTACTGGGAAGAACTGGGGTCTGCCTGAGTCACGGACTTCTATTTCTTTCCCTGAGATACGGTACCCCAGACTGGGCAGAGGGGAAAAGGAAGGACAGTGTGTGTTTGTGGGTGTTTTAAGGGACTTTGGAACTTTGATGAAGATATTAAGTCATTACTCTTAAGTCTGTATAACTTGAATAATTCCTTTTCACCAATCTGTAACATGGAAAGCTATAATTATCTGGCAAAGGGAAGGTTGAACCAAGTACAGGGGGACCCCAGGAGAAACAGGGATCAATTTGGTAGCATTGTGGGACCCTCTTCCCTGGTGGCCAATCAGGGAAAATCACGGGAAACCACATATGCAGTAGCTTTAAAGTAATACAACTACTTGTACATGCGCAGTAAATGCCCACCAAAACTAACCAGGAAGGATCTCCTCTATAAGAATAGAGTTCCTCCAGCCCATGAGGTCAATCTCTGCTTGGAGTTGGCCTGCTCCCATGTTTTCTTCTATGAACTCTAGGTGTTTGGTTCAATTCTTTGTCCCGATCACTAAGAACCTGGTTACCTGTGCCCACCTGTGACAATAATATCATAATCAGTGTTCCTTATAAAAATTAGCAATAATATCATAATCAGTGTTCCTTATAAAAATCTGACTTGGGTGACATCTTATAATTTTCATTAACAAAGGCATGCATCAAAAAATTCAGTGAAATACAATAGAATAAAGATATATCCTTATAGTTTATTATATTGAGAATTGATTACCCTTGACATCAGTGAAATATTACTTTAAATAAAATATGCAGGTATACAAACAAGCAAATATTAAAGAAAAATTATACCAGACAAGTGGGACAGGCAAGGAAGATTTTATTCAAGACTACTACAGTAAGGGATAGAGATTGAACTCGACTCTGCTGAAACAAAAGGCTGGAGGGTTTTTATATGCTGGGATGACCCAGTGGAAAATTATCGGAGGACATTAGGGAGAAGGATAGTCAATATAATTAGGCCATCTATGTCTGATTTTGGAAGGTTGGCTCCTAGCCTCCAGTTGAGACTGGGAGATAAGACATACTATATTGATATTTACATTTCAAAGAGATGGCTCCCAGGTCATTGAGAAAGGTTTTTCTCTGTTGAAAAATGAACAAGAGGCTGGGATAAAATTTACATATCAAAGGGAAAGATAAAGAATTTACAATTGAACTTTTTCTAAAGTAAATGCTCTGGGAAAAGGAAGGTCAGGGGCTTATATTCAGAAAGAAGAAACCTGTCTAAAATTTAATCAAGTTGAGAGAAATGTTAAGATCTTTTTGTAAAAAAAAATTCTTTTTCCTAGAGACTTTCTGTTTGTAAAATGAGGCACATATACAGGGCCCAGCACAAATAATGTCTCTTTTTAACTGCAAAAACCTTTGGGTAAAAAATCATAAGCATATAGTTCTGTGACATAATAATATCACACTCAAGCTTACCATATGACATTTTAGAAGAAATGTTAAAATTAAAACTATAAATTATTATGCCCATATCATTACCCTACCAACCACGCTCAAGCAGGCCTTATTTCCACTGGACCCTGTACAGTAAACACTGTAAGAACTAGAGTTGCGACTTTAAGAAAGAAGGTAGAATTTATGTATTTTTACATCATGAAGTTATGTCATAAACTATTGGAAGTATTTATTATACTAAGAATTGAAGTTTTCAGAAAATAGAAGACTTTCACTCACTGTCCAAGGCAGAGTGCATCTTTCTAGGGAAGTATTTTTCACCCTCTGCGGTGTAATCCATTTGTAACATAAGTGCTCTGAAACGTATCATGGTGATTAGGAACACTATCACCTTTGTATTTCACAACTATTAAATGAAGGAAAATAGCAGCATTCAAACAATCCATCTAATAGTTTTTGAAAGCATTTGTACTTTCAGAGATTTCTGCCAGATGTATCGGTGCATTAACCTTTGATGAGATGTTGAGAAGAGATATAAGATTAACATAATTTAAAAGCTCTTGAGCAAAATCTGTAACTTTAATTCACTGGGCCAATTCTTGATATGTATATTGTGATTGGGACATTTTTCCAAACAAAAATCAATTTTAAGTCACTTTGACTTAAGATCTTTTAGTAAAATAAAAATACTTAGTCTCTGTGAATGTAAAAGTCATTGCCTCTAAATGCATTAACTTAAATAGATTTATTATTTTTCTGTTTTTATGTTAATACTCCCTTAGAAGTCCAAATTTTTGCTGAATTGAGTCATTGACAGTAAAACACTTAAAATATTGGCTAATGACTTTTGTACTTCTTATGTTGGAGTCACTAAATGCTTTACATATATTAACTCACGTAATCTTTTATCAAGCTTATAAAGTAGTTCTATTAACAGACTCACCTTGCATATAAGTTAATTAAATGTCCAAGATCACACAGATTAAATACAGGAAATCTAGATCCAGAATCCACATATTTATTGTTAAGGTAAAAAGTCTATGTTTTCATAAAGTTAAGAATTTTTCAAGGTTGAAGTTTCTTTCGAAAAAATACAGGGTAGAGTGCAATGATACTAGATTAACTCATAGTTGACTTGGGTTGGTCTTTCTGTTTTAAATGAATCGTGGAAATACTCCCAAGAGTCACCAAGGGAAGATATACAGAGTTTGATAACTCACACAAGGCGTTCTTTTTCTTCTTTATTCTCTGAATTGTATTAATTGTAACAATATTAATGGACACATTAAGAGCAATTTAAAAAAGAACAAGTCTTTCCTAGTACCATTATCTTCACATAGACTATATCAAAAATCAGTAAAAACACACGTGGACACTACACAAAAATTTTGAGTATGCTCTTAGTGATTAAAATTTCAACAAATGTTTAACAATTTAATTTTCTTCATAATCAGTTTCTCAGTCTCTGTATAAATATTCATAAGATTATTTTGTCGTATTATTCTAAGCCACCATTTATTTTACTTATTGGGGTTATTCCATTCCCCTCCCCCCATGTAAAATCCTTTAGGGTTTAAAAGTGAACAAAAAATGGCCATTTATTTTGATTCCATAAACAGAACTTTTTTAATGAGTAGCAATGATGTTATCTTCACATTTTTAGTTTATTAATTTCACACAATGAGACTTGGTTTTTTGTTGCTTCAATACTTTAATGTTAAGCTTGACATTGCTCTTCCATTGTTTGCCATCAGCACATTCCTTTGTTCACAGTTATATTTCAGCTGGGATGTTCTTCTCGGCTGGATACCCACTGTGGTAAGAAAAATGTAGGTAGGGTGGTAGATATATCTTGTTACAGATACCTGGGACTGTATTTTTATGACATCTCTTATTGTGTTTTTAAAGCTTTTATTTATTAGATTTTAGAAATAGGGGAAGGGAGGAAGAAAGCAAGGTAGAGAACCATCAATTGGTTGTTTCTAGCATGGCCCCACCCAGGGACCTGGCCCCATAGCACAGGCATGTGCCCAAACCAGGAATTGAACTGGTGACCTTTTGGTTTGTGGGATGACACCCAACACACTGAGCCACACCAGTTAGGGCTCTCATTCTCATTTATCTTCGAATGTGTATTCCTTTCAGTGGGAATAAACTGGAATGAATAAATCTTTTAAAGTACATTTTATAACCTTTTTCAGTACTTAGAAGAATGGCACACTGATAAAGCCACAGCTCTTTGACTCATTATTTTCTCTGTGGGACACGATACCATATCAACCTTAGGAAGATTTACCAGAGGACTTGATGACATTGTTTACAGCAATGGGATACCTACCATTTATAGAGAGTTCAGTATAGATTTCACTGAATATATGAATCATTTTACATCGTTTGCTTCATTAATCGCTAAACCCTCCTAATGAGGTATTTTTCGGATGACTAAACTGAAGCTTAAACGTGATAAGTACTCTTCTTGAGGTCATACAGAAAATGAGGTTCAAACCAGGATTTCTAACCAGGACTACCTGACTCCGAAGTCCATTCATTAAATAGAGTTTTTACACCCTTTCTTATGTGTTTTAGTTCTCTTTGATCAACAGGGGAATGATGAATTAAGTCATTCAATTATTTTTTAACCCAAATTCAAGCATTTAAACAGGCAAAGCATTTCTTAAACCTTTTATTTTTATGTGACTAAATGGACTGACCTGGTTTTAGCTTCTCTTCCCCTCCCCATGTTAATATTTATATTAATTACATTAACTTCAATAGCAAACTTCTCAGCTAAACTCTGTAACAATTGTGCTATGGTTGTAGCCTCATTAACTTTCCACAAATCTAGTATATCCCATAAAAACAAGTTTAAACACATTAAATTACTGTACATAAAGGTAATAGTGCCAAAATAATAAATTAAATACTATCACATACATGATAAATGCTTTAAACAGAAAAGTAACACATTACCCAAGATCTAGTTCTGAATAATCTTTCATTGTTATTAATGCAATTTTTTTAGAATATTAAGTGATTTAGAAAACATGCAAATTCAATAATTTACTGCATCTGGACAATGTCATCATCGTTGTTATCAAAGTAAGGGTACTTTTTTAACAAAAAGCTTTTATGCATATAAATAGTTTAAGAAGAGTACTTTGAACAAACATATTTGTTAAAATTAAACCAACCCCAGAAGTTTGTTTACATCTGCTTACAATCTCTGCAGATAACTTTAAAACCATTTTAGAAAATATATGATAAGAATGAAGATAGAAAGGCAATTTATTCAGTTTCATGGACTTTGTCTAGTATTAAAAATGACTATTTTTTGCTCAAACTCAGTTCTGAAATTTATAGCAGAATAAATGAGACAATTTTATTCATTGACAGACTAAAATATTGAGTGGCTGATAGTATAAAATAAATTATATTTTCCCAAAGATCTTACCTCTGTAAAGTCCCATGAAAAACTTATTTAATAATACATCTTAGAAAATGGCTGAAAGTAAAATAAGGCATGTTTTATTGTGAATGATTGCTAAATTTTATAGTGTGGGAAATTTCATTGAGTGAAAAAATGTAATGTGGACTATGAGATAACAGGTTTTGTTTTGGGTTTCGTTTCTCAGAATACGACACATTTGGATAAGAAGCCTATTTTTTAAAATTGACTTTTAGGCAATGCTGAGAAAAGAATGTAATGTGTTACAGAAATTATCAGAAAGTGAAGCTTGAGTATGGACAGTAGTGATGACTTTGGAACCTATAAATAATGGCTTTAGGCCCCTGAAAGGCATCCGTGTTTCATCAGTGTCAACAAGATACTATAATGTATCTAACCAAGGAAGTAACTTGATTATTTTAAGTTTTTAACAGGATACTGGTCACTATTGTAAGGTTCAGTTTACAACAGAGGCACGAGCAGGATGGGAAGAAAGGAAGCTATTTCACTATTTCCAGAGGCTTCAAATTTATAGATACAAAAAAGACTTGGGGAAGAATGAATTTAGAAGATAGTTTTTCAACATTGTTAAATAAATATGAAAACTCCAATGCTACTTGAAAACTTTAAAGTGAGGTGAGTATGCTTACTATCTTCAATGCATTTGAGATATTCACATAAATTTCTTTTTTTCAAATAACAAGCCTTCATCCTGAATTGGTTTAATGGCTTCTCCTCGAGTGGTGGATGTGTTTATGAAAATTCCACCCTTCTTAGCACTACATTAATGAGAACCACATCTATGAAGGATGAGTAACTGTTTGTGTTTTAAATATTTTTGAAATTTTCAAAAAAAATTGTCCACATAATTAAAGAGAATAACAAAATGTTGCAGCTAAATAGTTGGGAATAGTTAGTTTTAAAAAAAGCACATAGATGCCCACCTACTTCTTATAGGCAGTGTTTGTACTCTATCATACAAAACTCGCTCCCAGCAAACTCGGGTCCTGTCTCATCTCACACATTCTATTAAAATACTGTATGTCCACAATTTCCAAGACTTCTTGCTAGTTTGGCTTGTTTCCTTGTTAACCCTACTTTTCATAAAGGGAATAACAAATAACTTATTTTCTGTGATTACATGCTTTCCCAAACAGTTTTGTGTTAAAGTACAAAAGTCCAACACCCTCTTGCTTCTAACAGAGACCCCTACCAGGGCGCATGCCTTTAAAACATCTAGGACTTAAATGGAAGAACATTGCAGGTTAAAGGCAAAGCCAATGAAAACAAAGTGTTGAGCTAAGTCTGTGAGAGAGAAATGAAGTTAAAAGAAGAGTAGGAGCAAAATGTGCAAAGTATGCTGATGAGAATGAAAGGTGGGTAAGATCAGGTACAGCAGTAACAAATTCCCAAAATAGGTACCTCAAAAGAGAAAATTAAACTTTATCCTTTTCTTAAAACATTGTTATTTGAGGAGAAGAATTGCAAATATTATCTAATACTACTCTAAGATTAGAGAGTCAAATAAGTCCAAATTAGTCTATAGATATAAATTCAGATACTAAAAATGTTGGTGCATTTTCTGTAAAATCAGATTAGACTTCTCCCCCCTCATTATTATAGCAAAATTGCCTGATTCCCTTTCTTGATTGGATACCAGGTTGTATGCTACAGGCAAGAGGATCATGTATCTGAATCAGAAAGATGTTAGTGGGAAAATTAATGGCGTAGGAATAGAGTGTGTAGTTCAGTTTATAGCACTGCACCAATGCTAATTTTATAGTTTTGATCATTGCACTCTGGTTAGAATGAATATTAGAGAAGCTGAGTTAGGAACATATGACTATTTTCTGCAGTACTTTTGTAATATCATAAATTATCCCAAAATACAATTTAAAATTCTGATAGAGTACTTTTTTTTTTTTTTAACTTTAGCCCTGGCTGGTGCAGCTCAGTGGATTGATCACTGGCCTGTGAACCAAAAGGTTGATGGTTTGATTCCCAATCAGGACAAATGCCTGAGTTGCTGGACAGGTCCCCAGTAGGGGTGTGCAAGAGGCAATCATGCATTTGTATTTCTCTCCCTCTGTTTCTCTCTCCCTTCCTCTCTGTCAAAAACCAGTAAATAAAATCTTAGAAAATAAGCGAGCTGTGTAGCAACATAAAGGAACTTAAATAGTGCTCAGTGAAAGAAGTCAGTATGAGGAGGCTACCTACTGTATAATACCAACTATATGCCATTGGGAATGTAGTTGGTATGATACAAGTAAACAATAGTTGTGTAGTTTTTTTTCTGGGAAAATAGTTTTTGTTTGTTTGTTTGTTTGTTTGCCCTGGAAAAGGAAAAAAAATTAAGTCAGGAAAAAATCAGTACTTTCTGCGGGTTTGGGGGAAGGAAAATGGGATGAGTAGGTGTAGCACAGGGAGATTTTAAGGCAATGAAACTATTTTGTATAATACAACATATCATGTTACATTTGTCAAATCCCAAAGAATGCACAACACAGGGAGCATTAATATAAACTATATGTTTTAGTTAGTAATAATGTATTAATATACCTTATCAGTTGTAACAAATGTACCACATTGATGAAAAATGTTAATAGTAATAGAAATGAGTGGATTAGTGACGGGGATATGGAAACACTATGTACTTTCTATTTAAGTTTTCTGTAAACCTAAAACTTCTTAATAGATAAAGTCAATTCATTAAAAGACCTGAGAGATCATAAAAATAAATTTATACTACTTTATAACAACACTAATTGATAAAATATTTTAAACTTTTGTTGGTAAGTTTAATGTACTGATACTACTGTCCTTGGAAGAATAAAGATAATGATTCTGGTTTAATCTATTATTTTACTTTTTTTGGTGTCAGTTAAAAATGAAAAGAAATAGTATTACAAAGAATTCTTCTCAGCAATGGTTTGCCTGACTATCGTGAGTATCCATTTTCATTTACTTTCAACTAGATGAGATATTTCTATAATATTGTAATCCTGTAGGCTGCAGAATATAATAAAAACCAATATCCATGGATAGATATTTTAATAGGATAAATTAATTTGAAAGTTCTCTGAACTATTCATTTCCTTCTTCTCTGATATCCAATAATGGGAAACACATTATTTTGAATATTGAGTGCCAGAGGGGTTTTAATAAACATCATTTAATTATCTATTTCCATGATTATCAAAAAGGAAATGAAGCCAGGTTTACTGACACATTTTCAATTTTATTATAAAACAGAAAACTTTCCTCTGTAATACTTATACAGAGAACTGTGTGTATTTCATATTCTCATGATGAAGATAGATATTATTTTATGAGTACTTTAAAGCTTTTGTAGGAAATGAATGACAGTAATAGAGGAATTTAAGCTTCTTGTTTTCCTTACCTAATTATTTGAACTTTGTTTTGTGTGGTCATTAAAGTTATTAATGACTAACCACACAAGCTACGAGAATTTTGTGAGATGATAGAGATGTTCCATACTTGTGCTAATCAACATAGACCTTAGCTACATGTGGCAACTGAGCAAGATGGTTAGTGTGACTAAGAAACTAAAATATTAATTTAATAAAATAGCTTAAATTTAAATAGGACAACTTAGGCATAAAATTAAAGAATTAACATTGTTTTATTTCTATAAGTCTTAACAATCTTGAAAAATAAATAAAACATACCTATAAGTTATCAATATATTTGATATTTTCATTTATTGTTGATGTATTGTGAGGTTTGTGGTGTTTTAAAAATTATCGCTAATCAACTGAATAGAGATTTTACACAGGTATTCATGAATTAATAAGAGCTATGCAAGAAGATAACCAAGGGATAAGAAAGGAAACAAGAGCCAGTCTCATCAAATCAGCTTAAAAATAAGTAAATATTTTAGTTAAGAAGAAGTTTTCCCAAACTAAGTATTCTTTTCTATTTATGTTTTAAAGATTTTATTTATTTTTAGAGAGAGGAGAAAGGAGAGAGAAAAGGAGGGAGAAGAACGTGATATGGGAGAGAAACAGCGATCGGTTGCCTCTCTCACGCCCCCAACTGGTGACCTAGACTACAAGCCAGGCATGTGCCTCGACTGGGAATCAAACTGACAACCTTTGGGTCTACAGGCTAGCTCAATCCACTGAGCCACACCAGTCAGGGACTATTCTTTTCTATTTAAAAAATGGTCAGTTACATTAATGACTTTCATTAGTTTATATAAACTCTAATTTTCAGACAGTCTTAGGAAGCAGATGCAGTTATTCCCATTTAAGAATGGGCTTATTGGAGTTCATTGTTTTTAGTAAGTTAGGCAACTGTTAAGTAGTTGAGTTAGGATTTTTACCTGCACTGGTTTAGATAGAAAGCACAAGCTTTCCCATGCCGACTAATCTGACATCAAATTACCTGAGTAAAGCATACTAATATTCACACTGTTAGAAAACTGATTTGATAAGTTTGCTAGGGTTGCTATACAAACTAACACAGACTGGGTGGCATGACTTATTTTCTCATAATACTGAAGCCTGGCAATCCAAGATCAGTGTATGGGTAGGCTTGATTTTCCCTGAGTCCCTTCTCCTTGTCTTGCAGATGGCTGCCTTGTTTCTGCCTCTTCACATGGTTATTCTCGGTGTCTCTCTGTATGTCCCAATCTCCTTTTCTTATAGGGACATTGTCATATTAAGGCCCACCCTAATGACCCCCTTTCATTTGATCACATCTTACAGGTCCAGGTCTAAATAAAGTCACATTATAAGTTTAGGGCTTCAACACATGAATTTTGAGGACACAAGTCAACCCATAACACACATATAAAACAAAACTGTACTATTATTGTTTAATATATGTATATTAAAAAACAACATTGTAATTTTTAAAACAGTAAAAATAATTATGAAACCATCAGAATTGTTGAACAAAAATAAGCAAAGTTAATGATAATTTTAATATAAATATTTCTGTGAATTAATAAAATAATTTATAAATTTGTTTAAATTGATAAAATTGATCATTCCCTTCCACTGAGTGTTATTGCTCTGAAGACATATTTTTAAAAATATATTTTATAAAATAAATTTTCCTTTGTAAGGATCTATTTAATGAAATAAAATGAGGAAAAAATAGCACTTAAATTGTTTTTATATGAATGAATTTCCCTGGGCCTGAGAGTATATGAAAATAATTTAATTTCTTAATTATTTTCTTTGAATTAGTTTTTATAGTGCTTACTTTACTACATAAAAAGTATGATTTGGTTAGAAAACAGGTAAACTAACTCAGATAGTATCTGATTATTATAGATTCTGAAGTAGTTCCTATTGAATTAATGTGAATTCACCTCCATTAGAAACAGGAAAATGATGACTAAGGATTCAGCAAACCACAGGTGAGTGAGGACAGGACTGATGTCACACAAAGAAACAGGGACAAGCGACTACAAACTAAGATCAGGAACAATTGGAAACAGCTGTAGCAACTCTTTAATGGAATAACTGGCAGGTGGTACAATGCTTAGTTTGTAATTTAAAAAAAAGTTGTAGACCTTGAAGGAACCAAAATCCTGCCATATTAAACCTGTTTGGGGAGATATTAATTTTAAGCTGTTTATTAGGAAACAAAAGACTCAGAAAGATCCTTTGACTCTCCTCCCTTTCTTGACCAAGAAGTTCAAACAGAGAACCCTGCTTCAGAAAGATTCTGGGATGCTGTTTCAGTCTGATTTGAATGAACTGTGGCAAACAATGGAGCTTTAGGCAAATGCTTATTAGCTGGATGCCCCTTGTGTCCTATTGTTTCTGAGTAACCTAGGGAGATTTGCCTGCCAAACATGTCCCCTTCTTCCCATTACCTGTAAATCTCCTATTCTCACTTCTCAACATCGATGTCTCTATTGCTCTCTGTCTCTCTCTTTCTCCTTATTCCTCTAAAATCAATAAACATATCCCCAGGTGAGGATTAAGAAAAGTATGTTATTTCATGTGTACGAGAGTCATAATGTTTTTAAAAATTATATGTAAATAATATAAATGTAGTGAGTGATATTATAATCTAAGTTAGTAAATTTAGGATTGCTGTAGTTGGGTTATAAATTATAATAGCTATTATTCATCTTTCATTAACAGTTGATGAATAGACTATAATTTTTATAGTTAAGTTTGATTAAGTTTTCCTCATTCTCCTACTATGATTGACGTAATGTCTAAAGTTAACATTATATTTAGAATAATGAATGGAGACATTTGATATGGAATTAATATTGGTGCAAGTTCTTGTCATGTTAACAAAATTAGGACTGATGTTAATGAAATTAGGTCTGAGTTTAATGGGATACCTTGAGTAACTTCAGGTACTCAGAGGTGGATTGGAAAACAAAAACACTAACACGAAAAGACTTATGCACCCCGTGTTCACTGCAGCATTATCTACAACAGCCAAGATGTGGAAACAACCCGTTTATCAGTGCATGAGTGAGTGAATAAAGACAATGTGATATACATGTGTATAAATATATATATGAAGTATTATTCAGTCATTAGCAAGAATAAAATGGTGCCATTTGTGACAACATATTTTATCCTTTTAAGAATTGGACTGCAAGGTTCTCTCTCCTTTTTTTTTGCTAATGGAAATACCATCTCCATTTTAAGTCTCTTTTTAAGATAAATGATTCTAATTGTTACTGATGTTACTCTTTTCTCCATTATTGTTCTGAGAATTAATTAACATTATCAGGTAGTATGACATTTAATTATTCTGTAGGTTTTTTCATATGTAATTATCTTCTTTTCTAAAGCAAAGAATACATTTCACACCTTGGACATTTAAAATCTTGCTTCTTTGTTATTCCATGTCCAGTAAAATGGTTGGCATAAATTAATAGCAATAATGTTTAGATTTATGTGTATAAATATCACCCCTAAATTTGTAACATTAAAAAGCATGAAGAAAGAAAAAATAAAATTACCCATTTCATTAAATAAAAATATGTAGGAGATGAATTAAATAATAAAGTAAAATAAAGCATATAGCAGCAGTAAATAAACATAAATGTTTATGTTAACCAATTATAGAATATTTAAATCAACAATTCCAAACCCAACTATTCTTGAATATCAGTAAACTCCCATTAGAAAGGGAAATGTACTTGTGTACATTAACAGCTACACCTTTCTCTTAAAAGAGAAGTTAGCTGGCATAATGTGGTTGTTCTCACTGATTGAAAAAGAAAGAAATCATCATCAAAATGTAAACAGAACCAATGATTCGGACACCACCCCACAGTGTCCATGGCATTATGGGTGAGATGAAACAAATTCACATGGCCAGCGGAGTCCTGTGGAGGAAAAGGTATAGCTAGACATCTCTCTTAAGGGGAGAACAAGCCTTGGAGTGCCTCGGCCACCCTCTCAAGAAGAGAGTGCCTTGACCTTTGCCTTGAGAGGATTTTATTGGATTCAATTTGCATAGGAATACAGGGTGTATTAATCATTACATCAAAGCTCATTAATCATTATCAGACAGTAATGATCAAACAACAGATAACATACAAAGAACTCTGAAGGCCTATTCTGAGTCAGGGTCAAATAGCTAAATGGCCATGAATCTTTGGGGAACAAACTCACTTCCTGCTTGGACCCTTATCAGTTAATTGAGAGCATTATCTAAACAAAGCAGGTTTCATAGGATTTTACATATTCTTTCTTAGGCCCGATCATCCTAGGGAACCTGCTCTTTCTAGCACAGGGCTGCACCCACCCAGCATTGTTTCAGGCTTAAGGCAGGCAGGGGAAGTAAGACAGCCAAGAGATTACAAAGCTTCTCGAAGACAGAATGAAGACTCAGGTTATGTCAAAGCCAAGGGGCGCAGGTCCATCACCCCTTTTCTGTAGCCCCCAAGTCCTTCCCTGGGGCCCCTGTGATCATGCCTGTCTTAGGTTATCCCTCCCTTGAGGAATCTTACCCATCTTTGGCTAACTGATCAAGCATTGGGGGCCAGGCAGTGTGAAGTAAAAGAGGTAAAGGTGGCACCCCTGCCAGAGAGGTAAGCTTTGTCTCCTTAGTGGCTTATGATCTGAAGGTTGCTCACTCGGCCTTAGCCATGGGGGGGTTACAGCTCCTGAAACCAGACAGGGCAGTTCCCAACAAACCAATTATATGGAGAACATATTTGCCAATAATACACAGGACAAGGGTTTGATCTCCAAAATATATAAAGAACTCATACATTCAACACCAGAAGACAAACAATCCAATTTAAAAATGGGCAAAGGACCTGAACAGACACTTCTCCAAGGAAGACATACAGAGGGCCCATAGACATACGAAAAGGTAATCAACATCACTAGCCATCAGAGAGATGCAAATTAAAACCACAATGAGATATCACTTCACACCCTTCAGAATGGCTATCATTAATAAATCAACAAACAACAAGCTCTGGCAAAGATGTGGAGAAAAGGGTACCCTAGTACATGGTTGGTGGGACCTCAGACTGGTGCAGCCACTATGGAAAACAGTATGGAATTTCCTCAAAGCATTAAAAATAGAGTTGCCTTTGACCCAATGGTTCCACTGATGGGCATATACTCTGAGAATCTGAAACACTAATTCAAACGAACTTATGCGTTGCCATGTTCATAGCGCTACTTATAGTAGCCAAGTGCTGGAAACAGCCTAAGTTCTCATCAGTAGATGAGTGGATTAGAAAACAGTGGTACATTTACACAATGAAATACTACACAGCAACAAGAAAAAACTACCTTTTGCAACAGCATGAATGCAACTGGAGAATATTATGCTAAGTGAAATAAGCCAGTCGGTGAAAGACAAATACCTTATGATCTCATTTATAAGAGAAGTCTAATAAACAAAATAAATTAGCAAGCAAAATAGAACTAGAGGCATGGAAACATGGAACAGACTGACAATGGCCAGAGGGGAGGGGAGTTATAATGGTGGAAAGAAGGGGGAAAGGATCAAAGAACTTGCATGAGTAACCCATGGACATGACCCATGGTGTGGGGATTGATGGTGGGAGCAGGAGGTGGCCTGAGCAGAGGAGGGCAAAGGGAGAAAAATAGGGATAACTGTAATAGAATAACAATTGAAAAAGAATAAAAATGATTTTTTAGAGAGACTAAAAGTGTTAAAGTTCACTATAGCATTGGCTTCAAATAAGTTTTGAGAATTCTAAATAACAACCTAGCCTCCAGACTCTTTACTTGGAGCTTTTATCAGGTACAGTAATATTTGTACATTTACCAAACTCCTTTCTCTTCCAACTGTAGGCTTTGAATACTGCACTGCTCTCCAAGTTAAAATCCTCCTGCTCCCCACGTCAAAGACTGAAGCCCAGGATGCCTTGCATTCTGGGCAGGGGCTCAGTGTTCTGGCTCACTTCACATTCATCATCTACCAGTTCTCCTGCACTCCATGTTCCAGCAATAGTACAATAAGTCGCACCTCTCTTCTTTTGGACAGGCTTTCTGGCCCAGATGAACTTATCAGATTCTTTGTGTAGTAAATTTATAGTCTTCCTTAAAATCCCAACTCATTCATTACCTCCATGGTAGACCAGTATGGATTAAGGAGGTCCTCCTCCCTTTCCACATGTGAGGAAGGTACAATGAATCTCCCTCTGTTGTCCAGTTGTTAATCCATATGCACTTTATATTCTGATCCTACCTTACTTTAGTACATGTATCTGGTTATAAATTCATCTTTCTCTTAGACATTTGATATAAAGAACCATGACTTATTCATCTATGTTGTTAAGGACAATAACCTCTATGCAGTGAATGCTCAATAAATATTTCTGGAATTAATTAATGAATAAGACCAGAAAACCACAACTGCTATCAAGTTTGATGTGTATTACCTGTGGTTTCTGAGCTTATTTTATTTTCCGTGTTAGTGGGTATATTCTGAGTAATTAAAACAAATAATCTGTATTTTCTATTTCCCATATTTTTTCTTTCCTCCTTTTTCTTTCCCCACCTTACAATTCACCCAACCTTAGAGAATCAGATCTATATGAAGATAAAGTTATATGTGTACATGCATATTGAAAAGATAATACTTTTATAGAAAAATTATTATTCTTGCTTTTATATTAGGAACTATAGTTCTGTTATATGAAAAAACTACCTAAATGGAATACTTATTATTTATTTAATATAAAGTTAATTTACATAAAAGGATAATAATTTCAGGCTCAATCATTGACCTAAACTATTTTATTTTTTATTTATTGTTCCTCCTAGCTTGATATTTACATTTCTTTTGCTTAACCTATACTGATGATTTTTATCCTTATTAAATAATAACCTTCTTTCAAAATAAGCCTACACTTCATTATGAAAATGTTTCTAATGTCCCTTTAGGGAAGGAAAACTAACATGTTCCTCAATTGGTTGGAATGGTATGAAGTAGAATGATATAAGGGTTATAAATCCTAGCATGACAGTGAAGTATTGTTCCATTTTTTGGATGTGTAAGGTGCTTAGAAGTTTTGATCATAAAACAGAAAAGAAGAGAATTAAATCTTTGACATGAAAACTATTTCACTTCCTTTTTCTATATGTACAATGGCAGGTGTTTATTATTTGGTAAGAGCCATAGCCTAACATTATTTTTAGCAGAAGTACAATTCCGACCTCTAGAATGCCAGGCTTTAAGGGCAAAGTGCCATTCACAACATATTTTATTAAAAGTGATTCACTTCGGAAAAGGCACGCATCTGTCAAACGACTGATCATGTGCGCCTTGTTCAGAGCTATCAGTCGTGTTTGAAAGTACAGTTGAAGAGGCAGAAAAGGCTTTAGAAGAGAATGTTACTTTCACTGATGTTATCTTTACCTTAAATAAAACAAGCTTTGGATTGTTTCTTCAGTTGAATGTATTGTAACTACTTTACACTTTCCTGTCTTATCCTAAGCTGTCTTGCCATGGCTCAATTTCTTTATGGCATATGAATAACTAGAGACATTCAGCAAGTTTTTATTAAACACATCATGAAAAAAGAGTATACTTTTCAGTTTCCATAAAAAGCTTAAAACAATTTCAATGACTAATGTTTTTAGACTACTTAGATTGTGGCAGAAAATATGCTGAACACTGTGTGGGTAATAGCAAATTTAAGGGACATCTCACACACATTCACTCTTCTTTTTTTTCTTTTGGTGATAAGAAGTCAGGAGAAATCCTAAATCCACAGGATTGGTGGGGGGATGAGAAGAGAGACCTAAAAACATGAAAACCATTTTCTATGAGTTAAATTTTTTTTAAATATTTTATCTATTTTTTTAGAGAAGAAGGAAGAAAGAAAGGTAAAGAAACATCAATGTGTGGTTGCTTCTCACTCGCCCCCTGGGGACCTGGCTCACAACCCAGGCATGTGCCCTGACTGAGAATCGAACCAGCGACCCTTTGGTTGTCCAGTGCTCAATCCACTGAGCCAGACCAGCTGGGGCCTATGTCTAAATTTCTTGACTTGTAAGAAAATTCACGAGAGTATTCACCCTCATGGAGTGATGTTTTCTTCCAGTACTTTACCCTGGACCTTTCTTTCAGATTGGTGACACAAATTACAATCGCATTATACTTCATGTGTTCACTCCAGCATATGTGCTTAACTTACGGCAGAGAGGGAGAATGTATGAAGTCAAAGATACAGCTTGGGGGCGAGAGGAACACGTGTCAAGACACTAAAGTAATTTCAGTTTCTGGAATTGCACATAAAAGATTTTTCCTTTCTCTTGAAGTTAAAAAGAAGTGATTTTCAAAGATGCATTTAGAATGAAATGAAAATGTCAACAGCCACTACACATGGTTGGGCCAAGGCCAAGTTTCTAAAGGTTAGGTTCCAAGATGATGATGCAGTTTTAAAATCTTCAGGAATTCTGTCCACCTCATTTCGTAAACTAAGTTCAGCAGGGGTATTTTTGCTTTGATTTAATTTTTAAACTAACCTGAAAGGGAGCAATTGATCAAAAACATAAAATCACTGCCTACAGTAAAAAAGGTATGAGTTAAAGACAGCTTTATTATTCATTCCTTTATTAATTTGGGGAACATAAAAATGACTGAGAAGAACAATGGGATGCAAAGCCATTTAAACATAGACTGTTAGGGATGGAAGCATTTAGATAATCTCCGACACCTGGGTGAGATTAATCAGTTTATAAAAGATAGTCTTTTACTGTGAATAGAAAGGCAAAAAAAAATGTGATATTACTATATTGTGAGATTAGACTTTTTTGTAATATTCTTTCACAATTTGTTAAGGTATGATACATGCAAAAAACATGCCTTATATATGAAATACAAGGGAAAGTTTAAATTACAATTCTCATGTTTCTCTTTTGCTAAAAAGAAAAAATATAATATCACATTCTAGCATGTAGGCAGAAAATTAATTTTAGTAGCAAGGCTTACCAGCTATCATAAGAAGGGCATTTTAAATTTTAAATCCTTAATTATGTTGCTTAAAACTTTTACCAGAATATCTTAATAACCTCAACAATAGTAGCTTATTAAATATACATAGTTATTTAATATATCTTCTCACATCATACAAAACCTCGTGGCCCAAGAATGAGATCTTGTTTTTATGATAAGCCCTTACCTAGAAAGGAATAATTTGTGTCTGATATTACATTTTTTTTTGTCTGCAAAATTTAAAAGGATACTCTTTGAAGCATTTCAGATAAATGCTTCAAAGCAGCCTGGAAGGACTTGGTCTCAATTTAGGACATTCTTGTTTGACCCAAGGGAATTCATATTTATTATTATTCATGCATTTGGCAGGACTTCCTGAATACTAGTCATACCACTTAACACTTATAAAATCTCTTTTTAAATTACCACACATGTATACAGTGTGAAATGCTTTCCATCACTCTTATCACTATTTTTGCACTTAGTTTGCATCATTCACATCTTCGGCCCAGAGGATTTTTCAAGATCTTCAGAAAAGGCCCTGAATTGACCTAAAAGTCAGGTATAGAGGAACTCGTCCACTCTCACTCTACAGGAATCTGCAGGTGTCGGTATCATTCTGCATTTTCAGCAGAATGGCTTTGCTGTGTGTTTCTTCTAGACTGTTATCCTCCCTTACCTCAACTTTCTTTTTTTAATCCTCCCTTCACTGAAATGAGGAAATGCCTTATTAGAGTTAATTTAGTAAATAAGAATGAGTTCAGACTTGCCTCAAGGCCAAATGCAAAACGTGTTAAAAAACAAGATGATGGAAATGTGGCTTTGAATTTATTGGGGATTTTTAACAAGCCCTGTTCTCTGAAAACATGGCTTTAGGAATTAATTTACTTTGAGTCAGTTTTCTCATTATACGAGGTGGAGCAAAAGTGGTTTACAGTTGTAATTATTCCTGTGTTATTATTTATTAATTATTGTATTACTTTCCTTATAAATAACTGTAAACTTACTTTTGTCCCACCTTGTCTACTATCCCAAATCACTGTAAAATTATTTTTAATATATTTAAAGTACCTATGTTCTTTTGAAGTTTAATTCATCCTCATCAGTGTATGTAAAGTTCTATGAATCAACAGTCTAAGCAATCTAAGTTCTTTTCACCAACTTTTTGCAAAATATGTTTTATTAGTACACCACTTTTATGAAATTATGTTTTATATACTATTACATTATTTTGTCATATGATTTTTAGATGGAAAATATTTTTGAACAGCTGTATGTTTATTCTCCTCTGCAGTCATGTCTTTACAGATTGAGCAAGGAACAAGTGACATACTTGATGTGGGTGACTACAGAAAAAATGCATGTGAATCTTGTAAGACTGAAAGATTTAAGGTCATTATTAAAACATTCAACAGGGCATTGGTAGAGATGCAGTTGTAGTATAAGCAGAGATGTACTAGTTTTTATGAAGGCACTGCTAACATAGGGAATGCAGGAAATACAACTAACAGGAGTAGGAAAAGAAGTACATGCGAAGTGTTTTGGAAGCTGAAACTAGGCGAATAAGCTTCTCAGTCTGAGAAAGTGGGTAAGGATGTGCCAAAGAGGAATTAGTAAGTGCAAAGGCTTATTGGGATAAAACATGACACTTACTCAGCGTTCAGAAAAACAGTGTAAAAGCAACATTCATTCTGACTTCTCCAGGCAGTGTAGAACAGACTTCTGACAATGTCTTCAAATGTGATTCGGATGCTCAAAGATTCCTGAGTTGGACCAACTGGAGTTTAATCCTGAATGTCAGCAAAGATCATACTGTATTTATTATAAATCCAATCATGCCCATAAATCTCAGGTCAGCTTTGAACCTGCCCAAAATTTGTAACCCAAGGCATCTTTCAGAACTTTCCAGCTAAGGACATATTATAAGAATTATTCATAGGAAGAATTTACAAAGTCACCAAGCTGTATAATTTAATATAACAGTTTATTTAGAAACAACCAGTTTGACTTGTTGATTAATATAAGTACTGTTCACCAAGTATTTCCCACTTCCAGCCAGAGTAGGCTTACATTTTTAGCTCCCTGGTGGTTTGGTGTGGCCACATGACTAATTCTGGCCAATGAGTTTGAGCAAAAGTGAAGTATGTTACTTCTGTGTCGGTGTATTTAATTGCTAGTATTAGAGTATCCAGAGGGCTCACTCATCCTCCCCCAGCATGGTGATCTGCTGTGTTCCAGGCAGTAGCTTTTCTGTTGCTGGGTCCCAGGTGAGATGAGCATGGCCAGGTATACATCCAAATATGTTGCCCATTTTTAAAACTGACTTTCCAGAATTAAAAAAAATATATTAAAATGTATTTTACAAATATACTCCCTCAACTCATGACTTGGCTTTTCAATGTCCTTGTAGTATGTTTAGAAGAGCTGAAGTATTTCATTTAAAGTGCCATTTACCATTTTTTTTTGTTTGTTTGATCTCTCTGTTTTCTATCCAAGGAAACTTAAGATGGGGAAGAGTTTCTATCTTTTCTTAATTTTTTCATAGTTTTAATTTTAATGATTATGCCTGATATCCAAGTTGTTATTTTTGTATTTAAAACTAACTTTTATTTTGAATTGTCCATATGAATATCCTGTTGTTTCAGCAAATTGTTTTAGAAAAGAATACTCTTTCTCCATTGAATTACCTTGACACTTTTCTAAAGATTCTATTGATCATATAT
Organism: Tonatia bakeri; assembly: GCA_004024845.1. Taxonomy (NCBI): domain Eukaryota; kingdom Metazoa; phylum Chordata; class Mammalia; order Chiroptera; family Phyllostomidae; genus Tonatia; species Tonatia bakeri. Next base: position 21,608 of record PVIA01011338.1, read on the forward strand.
GTATGGATAAATTTATGGACTCTAATATTTTATATTTATTTATGTTTTTATTTTCATGGATTTCAAGTTGTATATATACAAATATTTTAATTTATCCCTGTAAATGTGATATTTTGGATCCTATTATCATAAACATGTTCTTTTAATTTAATTCACATGTGTTGCAAGTAGAGATACAGTTGGTTTATTTTATTTTAATTTGCATTAAATGTATTGGGGTGACACTCATTCATATTGTCACATTGGTTTCAGGGATACATCTCTATGACATGTGATCTGCACATTGTACCATGTGCCCAACACCCAAAGCCAAATCTTGTGTAGTGAACATACACTGCACAATTTAAAAATGGAGTATTATTTCTAGGGACTTTCTTGTAGATTCTATGGGATATCCTAAATTCTGGATCATATTCTTTGAAAATACAGATAAGTTTTATTCTTCCTTTCCACAATATATGCTTTTCATTTCTCTCTCTTTTTTATTGTACTGTGTAGAACCTCCAATGAAGTGTGGAATAAAAGTAGGGTGAGTGGGCATTCTCATTCCATCCTGATGGTGGCGGTGGTGGGGCGGGTTCAGCACTGCTCTTTAAAGTATGGTATTAACCATGTGGGTCTTTTGTTTGTTTGTTGATGCCAATAATTAAACTGAAGACGTCACCTTTTATCATTAGTTTTCTAAGATTCCTTATCTTGAATAGTTTTTAATTTTGGCCAAACATTCTTCTGCAATTAAAGAGATGATTATGTGATTTTTTTTCATTATTTTTAACATAAAAATACTTTACTAAATTGCTGCTATAACTTTTCTGATCTTTAAGTTCCCTATTTTTTTCTTTTTGTATAGCATTCAATGAACATTACTTCCTATTTTTTGCTTTTGACCTATTACATGGACTTCTTTTGTATTTTCCACTTCTCTTGTTATGTTTAATATATTTTTCTTTAGATTTTAACACAACCAGAATTGCTGCTTTAAAGCACTTATCTAATAGTTGAGTAATGTCCATCACTTCTGCATTTCTTGCTGTTGGTATGGGTCTCATGTTGCTGTTTCACCCTGTGTTTAGTTAATTTTGATGATTTTCTAGACATTGTAAGTTTTGTTGTCCTTTGCTATTTTTGTTGTGTTTCTTCAAAGTGTGTTATCTTTTATTCTCAAAGGCATTTAGTTTTTTGGTAGTTCTTCTCAGCCTTGTTTTTAAGTTTCTTAGACAAGTTTGGAGTAACCTTTACACTGGCTATTGTGGATTCACTGCTGCAGCTGCTCCCTTTCTGGAGTTTCTGTGAAATTACCCAGGTGTTCAACATGGACTCTTCACACCAGCTGGTGAGGACTCAAATACCCTAGCCCTTTGTGAGGTTCAGCATGCAATTTCTGGTTGTTCCTTGCTGGGCTTAATGGATTTATTATCTGGCTCAAGGATACCCTAATGAAGATTGTTTCAGCTTTCTTCAGGTAGCTAGCATCCCTTCTCTAGATACAGATTATTCAAATTTAGGGTATCTCATCTACCCTGAATTTTAATATTTTTTTCTTCAATTTAATGAGGTTCTTTTGTTCTTCTCAAATGTCACCTGTCTACAGTGTCAAAGACAACAGTATCTTAACATTTTCATTTTTCTTCATGGTGAAGGCTTTCTTTGCAAAGAGAAAGCTGAATCATAGATAAGTTGAATGATACATATGCCTTGGAAGGTAGAAATCATGGTTTGTACTGAGGGAGTTAAATAAAATCTTGTCTTCGCTGAAGTCATTTGCTTACATTCTAAGAGAAATAAAACACAGTGACATCTGTTTACATTCCATGGTGATGAAGGAAAGCTGGAGACTTCCCCCTTCTCTGTGAAGAATTGTTCACATTTAGAGTAAAGGTCTTTCTTGCTACCTCTGAAAGGTAGGAAAGCAGATGGGCCAACAACCACTATGTAAGGTCAAAGTCCCATGATTTCAGTGTTTAACTCCTATGTGCCAGTACCTACAAATGATAGGCACCATCTTATAAGAAATTGGAGTGTGGGGGGCTGGCAGAAGATTCTCAGTGCATAAGTAAATTGTTTGTTCCTCCACCCAGAGGCCTTTTGTGTGTGTTATGTGTATCTGTTTCAAACTAATTTGTTGTCCTATAAGGGAGCAGGTACAGTTCATGTTTGAATGCACTCCTGCACATGTCATTTAGGCAAACACAAGGACTTCATTGAAGTTAATGGGCTCAAAACTTATGTCATGGTTTTCAATGAATATAAAATGTTTTAATTTGCAAGCTGGGTAACTCTCCAACCCTTTCCAGTTTCCGACTTAACACACACCATGATGAGAAAATGATTCCAGAGATAAGCTATGATTACTCTAAGACTCACTTTGCTTGCTTACATTGTCTCAGATGTTATAGTTTGTTAGCTATTGTATGATATCTAAAAAAAATACTTGTCTCAAATATGGTCCAGAGAAACAGAAATAAATGTGGATTGAAGGTCATGTTTCTGATTTTCTTAGCAGGAGTGGAGAGCATTGATTCTTGCATGGTGATAGACATTATAACTGCCAATGAGATAGCTGAGACTAAAATATATCACTACCAGGTCACTGTAACAGTATTCAGTGGAGGGCATTTTTTAAACATTTACTGGAGTTATTTATTATCCAAGAACACTAATGTTATTATCCCGAGGAAAAGAAAGAGACTAAGGGAAAGATGATTAAAATAGAATGTCTAAGGCAGTATATATCTCCTTTTTGATTATAGGTTATTAAATTAGGAAGTCCTCAAAAATATGATGGTAACTGGTAAAATGGTTCTTCTTTAGCAGAATGAGATATCTGACTATAAAAATAATGTCAGGCAAGGGTAATAATAGACAGTGTGAATATTTACATGTTATCTTGAGTTAGCTGTTTAATTTTAAGAATTTGTAGAGAGGAAAATGTGAACAGCCTGCTTCACAGTAATGTGTAATTTTTTCCAATATCATTAAAACATTTTTATACTCATTGGAAAACATAAGTTTTGAGTCCATGAACTTCAGTGGAGTACCTGTATTGGCCTAGATAATTTGCAGGAGAGTGCATCAAACATAAACTGTGTTTGTTCCCTTACATGATGCACAGTTATTACTAACATGACATCTTCAACAATGTAATTTCATGCAACCTACTCTACTAGGGTTTCATGGATAATTTAGAGTTTAAAATAACTTGAAATAGATATTTCATACTTTATAATTTTGTCAAGTTTCTTCAAGTACTGTACACCCAAAAAAACAAAAATAAACACAATGGATCAAGAAGAAATAAAAGCAAAACAATGCCATGTGCTGCAAAAGTTTATGCAAAGTATGCAAAATGTAATTGTAATGGAAGGATGGGAAGTTTAAGTTTAAATTATTAGTGTGACTTTTAAAAAGTGTTACTTCATAAATAGTCCAAGCTGTGTTTGTAGTACTAGCCATTAGAATAATATTCCAGGTGCTTCTCTAGATATGTGCCAGTGGAGTTTTACCATCCTAATCTTAAGAGGAGATTCATAGCTCAGCCTCCCCCACATCATGAAAAATCATCTCTGCTTAATTATAAAAAAACATAAATATATAGATTAAAATCTCAAAACTATAACAAATATGTAGATCAAAACAGAGACTTTTCTCACAATGAATTATTAATACAAACAAAGCACAATATGAAGATATCTAAGTCTATATAAGTTCAGATATGAAGGAATTAGGACACACATTTTAGAAACTTTATAATTATTTCTCTCCCATGTTTGTCTTAAGGGAAATTAACATTAGAAAAAGAAATATATATATTTTCCCCTGCTAGGTAATGTCTAGTAATTGCTATGTCAGACAATATAATTGAAACAGAGGGTAATGTAGTCTATGAGAAGTACTGGATATAAGTATTTGATGTAAAATGTGTATCAGGCCCAGAAGCACTTTTATGGACCTCGGATTCCCAGTTTGTCATTCTCTTAGCGTAATCAACAAATGACTGAATGCATAGCACAATGAACTCCAGCCACCCATGTCCTAGATTGTCCCCAAATTAAGCAACCCTCTGACCTTTGAAAAGCTAATTTGACAGATGAAGCTATTTGACAACTCTTAGAAAACTCTGTAGATAAAACACGTTTTCGTTTTTTTTTTTTTTTGAGAAATACCAGTTTCAAGAATATACTAAGGAAGCACAAACATCACTCACCTACTTTTTATCATGATTCTATATTTTTATCACTTATGGGTTTTTATAACCTATGTTTAAAAATAACTACTTTATTTAAGAATGAAAAAGATAGAACCACTTTGCAATACAGTTTGGTAGTTTCTTAAGAGTTAAACATATGCCTACTCTATAATCCCACCATTTCATTCCAAGGAAAAAAGGAATATACAGCTATACAAAACTCATACTAAAAGCTCATACTAACTTATTATCCCAAAATTGGGAACACAAGTATCAACAGATGGATGAGAAAACAACTTGATATATCCATATAATTCAATACTACTCAATAATAAAAAGGAACGTACAGCAGTGGCATGCAACAAAGTGGGTGAATCTCAAAATAATTATTCTTTATCAAAAAGCTAGATGGAAATGACAATATATTCCATTATTCCACATCTATGAAATTCTAAGGTAATGTAATCTCACCAATAATGACAGAAAGAAGATCAGTGGTTGCTTAGGGATGAGCAACGTGTGTGCAGAGAGGGAAGAATTACAAAATGACACCAGATACTTCTGGTATATGGAAATGTTTATTATTTTGATTGTATTTTGATTGTGGTGATGGGATGATTTTTTTCTCTCTCTCTCTCTCTCTCTGTCATAAACATACACACAAATGTGAAGACATATCCAATTGTACCTTATTGGTGTGGCTCAGTGGATTGAGCGCCAGCCTGAGAACCAAAGGGTCACTGGTTCTATTCCCACTCAGAGCACATGCCTGGGTTGCAGGTTAGGACCCCAATAGGGGGTGCATGAGAGCCAACCACACATTGATGTTTCTCTCCTTATCTTTCTCCCTCCCTTTCCCTCTATAAAAATAAATAAATAAAATCTTTAAAAACATATCTGATTGTACACTTCAAATATATGGAATTTGCCCTGGTTGGTGTAGCTCAGTGGATTGAGTGCGGGCCTGTGAACCAAAGGGTCGATGGTTTGATTCCCAGTCAGGACACATGCCTGGGTTGTGGGCCAGGTCCCCAGTGGGGAATGTGCAAGAGGCAACCACATATTAATATTTCTCTCCCTCTCTTTCTTCCTCCCTCCCCCTTCTCTAAAAATAAATAAATAAAATGGTTAAAACATATATGCAATTTATTGAATTTCAATTATACCTCAATTAAACTGTTTTAACTAATACCTACAAAATCGTGTGTAATGTTTATTTACAGAGCAGTGAACAAACATACACATGTAATATATATCTTTAGATAGTATGTGAAGTTTTGGCAGAGATATTTGCTCTAAACCTTTTAAAATGTTTTTGTTAGCATTTTAGTATTTTTTCTACCACATGAAGAAAAATCAGGCTTATTATCTTGCTTTTTTCTTAATTAGGTTGTGATGCTTCTGAAGCTAGTAGAGTTCTATGTATTGAGTATTGGAATGACTTCCAAAGAGGACAAGATACCCCAAAGCAATCTAAACACTGTAATAATAAACAAAGGATAACTTGCTTTAATATTTAATAGGCTATTTTTATATTATCTTTATCAGCATGTGTATAAAAAACAGCTATTAAAACATTGTAAGATATAAAAATGACTAATATGTCTAATTATATCTCCAGGAACCATATGAGCTGCATAAAAGGGGTAAATATAACCACAGAATAGCTGTTACAAGCATAGGCTCACTATACGACTTCCAGGATTACACTTACAAAAGAATCCTCTTTGGTGAACTGCATCTAGATTCCTTTAAATGTCCATTTAGAATAGAAAATAAATCACGGTAAGTTTATATATACATATATATATGTATATATATATGTGTATATATATATATATATGCTGTTGTATTAGACTAGTTTTAAATTTACAGAAAAGTTGCAAAGATTATATAGACAATTGCCATTTACATGGCACCGATCTTTTTCTAGTGTTAATGTATTACAATTGTATGATGCATTTGTATCAACTGATGAAACAATATTGACAAATTATCATTAACCAAAGCATATAATATATTTGGATTTTTTTAAACTAATGTACTTCTCTGTTCCATGATCTCAGTACAGTATTTCATATTTTAGTCATCATATCCGCTTAGGCTCCTCGAGACTGTAACAGTTTCTTAGATGTTTTTTTATTCTGATGACCTTGAAAGTTTGCTAATGACATTAAAATTTCCTGGTCAGGTACATTGCAGAATGTTTCTCAATAGCAGATTTTCTGAATTTGTTATTATGATTAGACAGTGATTGTGGGTTTTGAAAGGAAGGCTGAAGAAGAAAAGTGACAATCTCATTATATCATATGGAGGGTATGTAATATCAACACAGAAAAATTAAAATGCTATTTATTCTATTAAAATTCATCCACTTACAGATCAGTTAACTCTTGGCTTTTCTTGCACATAGTACACATTTACTCTCTACAGTAAGTAGGTGGAGACAGGGTGAGTAAATATTTTCCAAGAGAAATAGCACAGCTTTGTATTGAAACTTGTCATAAAATCTACTTGATTTACCTCTATAACAAGAATTTGTTTTAAACTCTAAACAATTCCTTTGCAAATATAAATAAAATACTATTTCATTGTTATTATTTAATTTTTGGTTTGTTTAGTTTTGGTTTAATTTCATTTATTTATTCTGTAGAAAGTCTAAAAACATTCTTCTCCATGTTGACTTTTACTGAGGAAATTTCATCAATACCAAGTGGAATTTATTCCAGGAATGCAATAGTGTCTCAATTTTAGAGAGTTCATTAATATTAATTCTTTTGTGAATGTGAGATAATTCTGAAAAGCCTTCCCAGGTCCAGAAATCCTTTAATCTCTTACAAGTATAATGCTTAAGAGGACTTCTCAATAAAATTTTCTGTGTACAAATATTTATTTCAGGAATTTTTCTTAGGAAATTTGATCTAAGATATATTTAAAGTATGTATATCATATTTCTTCTCATTATATATTATCTTGCATTTTCTAGAAGTTTTTGTATACATATTTCACTATATATAAATATATATTTCATATAAATTTATATTATATACATATTTATATATGACAACTTCTAAAAGAAAGTACAGAAGAATACTTTCACAATTGTTGGGTAAGAAATTGTTTACTAAAAAGAGCACAAAAACCACTAACAAAATAAAAAATGACAAATTGGACTTCATAAAATTTCAAATGTCTGCTCTAGATAAACATCCTTAACAAATGAAGAGGCAAGACCCAAACTGGAATTAAATATTTGCAATATGTATATCTGACAGAGGATTTGAATCCAACATAAATAAAGAGCTCAGTCATAAACAATAACACAATAAATGAAGAAAAGGCCTGAATAGACACAGTTACAAAGGGAAAAACTATGAATAATCAATAAGATGTAGATCAATAAGCACATAAGTATTCACCAGGGAAATGCAGATAAAAGCCAGTGCATGCTTATTGGAACAACTAAAATTTAAAAGATTACCAAATATTGTAAGAATGTAGGTAAACTATAAAGTTTATCAATTATTTAATATAGTATAATGTAGCGGAGTCACTTTGGATATTTAACAACTCATATTTAAATAGCTTCTTATACAGTTAAATATACACCCAACTGAGTATATAGCAATTCCACTCCTAGATGTTTACTAAAGATTAATAAACATATACATGCACAAAAATGTATAAACAAAAATTTTATACCCTGGCTATTGCGACTCATTTGGTTGTAGTATCATCCTGTAAACTGAAAAGTTGCAGGTTTGATTCCCCATCAGGGCACATACCTACGTTGAGGGTTTGGTCCCACTTCAAGGTGCATGCTAGAGGCAACTGATTGATGTTTCTCCCTCACATTAATGTTTCTCTCCCTCCCCCTCTCCTTCATTCTGCTCTCTCTAAAATCAATAAGTATGTCCTCAGGTAAGGATAAAAACATACAGAAGATTTTTTAAAAAACAATAGAAATAGCAAAACAATAGAAACAGTCTTCATATTTATCAGCAGGTCAAAAGTTTGACAATTATGTTATATTTGTATAACACTACATCATAACAATTAATAATAAAAATAAACAAATTACTGATATACTCAAAATGGAGGAATTTTCACACATTATATCTAAGGAATGAAGCCAGACTCAAAAGAGGATCTGCTGCATTATTCAATTAAATGAAGTGGTAAGACTGGCAAACTAATCTATAGTAATAAACATAAAACCAGTGATCATACTGTGCTAAGAACCTCGAGGGAAACCGTCTAAGCAATCAATACATCCTATAAAGTGAATGCTTTGGTGGTTGCATGGTAGATAAGAATGCATGTGACATTTATTTGAGTGGGCATGCAAGTGCTATATATGAACTGAGAAATGACTGAGAAATACAATAATGAAATTATTAGATAAAGAACATTAAAGATGAGATATATCAAAAAACAGTTGGTCAGAACAATAATGTGTGAATTTTATATCTACATTGGAAATTATTCTAATGGCAAGATACCTCTTCAGGTATATTATAAATCTCAAATAATTGAACATGAACAATATTAAAAGATTTCAGATCTCTCATTATGGGAAACCAACAAACCAAATTTGCATGTATGTAAAACGAAACCCAACAAATGCCTTGGCTGAAAATCAAGACAAAGGAAATAAAAATATACTACTTGCCTATATTAAAAGGGGGGAGACAACCTAACTTAGTAGGTTTGAAGAAGAAGAAAAATAAAAAGAAGAGAGAAAAAAAGGAGATTCTTGAAAAAGCAATACCTTAGAGAAAACATGGCAAACATACAGTTCTTAATGGGCTCTCAGTCTCACAAGGCTTAGAAACATTGAGAGAAACACCTTTTTAGGTGTTGGTTATCTGGGTAGTTGGTATAGGACATGACAACATAAAACACTATTTTGTGGGAATAATTTTGCCTGGAGGTAGTACATTGTGGATTAAAGAATGAAACATAAAAATATATATAGTTGATTGGGGACTTAGCTTCTTTTAATTATTTTATCTTCCTTCAACTCTTTGAACTATTTACAAGTAGAATCACGAAAATTGTTTTAATTTGCATCTCCCTGATGATTGCTCCAATATAGTCATTATACATACTTATACCTTTTTGGTCATTCGTATATTTTTCCACTTGGTGATTGTGCCTATTCGTGCTTTTTCCTCATTTATTGTATTTTTGTTCATTATTGAGCTCATTAAAACTTTTGAGAACCTAAAGAAACTTTATATTTCTTATTATTGAGCCTAGATTATAATAGTTAAAGCATACTCTGTTCCACCCAAGCACTATTCTTCACGAAACTTAACATGATAATAGTTGGGAACAATGCCATTTTTTATTTTATACTAATGTAAAATAAGAATTTAGAAATATGTACTTTAACACATCCAAAAATAATTGCATTTTCAACATAATCTCTTACATCTTCAAACCATAATTTGTAAGGGGATTTAACTTTGGGGGTTATATTTTTCCACTGGGGATTTTATGAAAAAAGAGTCAGATTTTGGTGATCTCCATATTGCTGACATTTTATTATTAAAGTTTTTATCTTTTACTGTCATTCTAGAATCTTTAATGCACTATACTAGATAGTGTGATTGGGTATGTTTGAGCAAAGAAACAGATATGAGCAATATTGTTATCCAAAAAAGTGGGATTGGGTTGCCTCCCACCATATTCAAACATAACACAAAAATTGGTAGGGAAGGAAAAAGGTTTGTATTAAAAGGTTACTGAATTGTGGGAGTGGGGACTCTCTGGCTCCAAGCGATTCTTTTCTGCAAAGCACAGAAAAAACCAGCCACCCCTAGGATCAGAAGCAGTGTCCAGACACTGCACACCATTTCTGTCTGCCCTTCTAGGGCCCAAAGCTGTTATGCAAATGTGTTTTTTTGTCTCTCCAGTCCCAGGTGCTCTTATGAGCTCTCTCTCTCTCTTTGTTTCTCTGTCTCTCTGTCTCTCTCTCTGTCTGTCTCAGGAGTGCACACTTATGGGGCTGGCACCTCCATTGATACACAGCAGTTTCCTCTCCTTGCTGGGACCAGGGCGCTGCAGTGATCTGGCCTTGCAAGGGGCTCTGTCTGCAGGACCAGTAAATGTACCTGTCCTGCATATCTGTGCTCTGTTCTCAGAGCAAGAGAATGGGAGCAATCCAGGACCCAGGCCATGTGGTGCAGAGCCACTGTGTCCTGCGGGCTGCTGCCACCAAGGCATGTATCCCATACAAGCCTGCTCCTTAACAAGCAAGCAAGGGCAAAGCAAGAGCCAGAAGCAGAGCCCTGTGTCTGCTGAGTCCTAGGAACGTTCCAACCCCTCCCCGACTGGATAAACAAGAAGAACCAAAAAAAGGGTGAGTCTCTCCATGCCTTCCATTTAAATATTTTCCCCCAGATCCTGCATGTTATAGGATTGTCCAACTGGTCAGCCAACTCAGGCTAACATTTACCATGCTCTTCAGCCCACACAGCCTTTCCACCCCTCCTCCTGCCACTATGACCTGCAAGCAGGTAGGAGGGTCTTTTCCTTCGTGCAAACATTTCACTAGCCTGACCCTTACTCTGCACAAACATCCTTGTGTTGTGTCACACCATGCTATTCAGTTGCCAGGGCAACACACATTGGCATGTTAGGCTAGCTCCTTTACTGTTGCCTCGGTGGCCTCCTCATATGGCCCCTCCCTTCTCCAGGGAAGGCAGGCTCTCACATCAACTTGCAGTACCTCCTTCCCTCTGCCCAGTGATCTGGCTTGTTACAGTATGCCATTTTTATGCTCAAAGTGTTTTGAAGTCCATTATGTTACTCTTTAGGATCACTTCTTAGCCTCTGAGTGCAAAACAAATATTATCCATTCATACTACCACACCCAGAGGAGGTTCGTTGATATTAGGAACTGACCCTAGGAAATGGGCAAGGACTTCCTTGAGAAACTGCTGACTTCTTTCATAGAGAGAAAGAACCAGACTATGTTTAATAATTAAGAGCAATGGGTCATGAACAAGAAAAAACATAGGTGACATTAAGCAGGTTATGTGGGGCAGAGAGCAAACACAGGGTTATTCTGAGGGAAAAGAACCAGATAGAGAGACTGTGGTAAGGGTTGCCTAGGAAGCACTTGGAAAATTGAAAGGCTAGTATGGTCCTATCAAAGAAACCAACGTAACGATGATTACAAAATACTAAATGAGCTGGTCCCTGAGAAACTAAGGAGACTCATCCATTGCAATCTTCCCGTTTGTTTTTGAGAGAGAGAGAGAGAGAGAGAGAGAGAGAGAGAGAGAGAAGAAGCATATGTAAGTAAGCATGGGTATGCATGTACAGGGTGCAGCAAAAGTAGATTTACTGTTGTGAGTATCCAAAAACAGATTATTCTTTTATTATTTATTATTGTATTATTTTTCATACTACCAACTGTAAACCTATTTTTGTCCCACCCTATATAGTATTGTCACTGCTTGTTTGTTTTTCTGGTACATTTGATTAAAGCCTGCCTTACTGAGGCAACTGTAAGCTCCATGAGAGTAGGATCAAAGTCAGATGAGTTCGATTCCCTCACAGTTTTAGTGCTGGTCCCTAGCAGAACACCTAAAGCTTCTGTACACCTATTGAATCTTGAATAAGTGAATAAATTGCCTCATCTGTTTTATATTCTTTATTGCTCTAAAGGTAATTTTGTATGTGTGTGCATGCATACACAAGAGGATTTTGACAATTTAGACAACCCGCAAATGCTTAAAAAATTAATGAGGGAATAAAATAGATGCCAGATGTTTCTTCCATTTGGCAAATTTCTGGACCTTGAAAAAATCTTTTAATATAGGTCTTTGTATTTCTTTATTCCATTGTTTTACTTTTATATTTTCTTCAAAATTTTGTTCCAAGGGATTATGATGAACCTACATCCATCTAGTCCCAAGGGGTAAAAACAATCTTAAATTGGATTAAAAGTTAATGAAATGTTTTACTACTGCATTTAAATATAACATTTGCAATTTGTAACCGAACATGCTAATAATTTTAAAATCACTCTCCTCATCTCAGTCAGTGAAGGACTATGAAAAAATTCTCATTTTATGATCCAGAAAGTCTGATGCAAAGGAAAAGAAATTATCTGATAAAAGGAAACCTGCCTAATGGTTTGTAATCTGTTAAAAGTACAGCTGCAGCGGGCTGTTGAACAGGTGCTATTATTATGGAGCGTAACAAACATGCTGGGCTTTGTAGTTCATTTAATGCCTTATAAACAATTGGGCTGACTGGGAAAAGTCTAATAGATTTGTTCCAATGGCACTCTTTTTAAAGGCCTGTGATTATGTTGTTCACATTTCACTGAAATCCTAAGCTTCTAGCAATGTGTTCAGCTTCAAAATGAGTAGAATACTATTTTTAATATTCCAGTGCTTCATTCTAATATTGTCTCCTCCATATAAAACACTGTGTTTTGAATGGGGATAAACATTTCTCATGGCATTCTAGTAGCTAGTCTCTACCAACACAAAAGCCATGCCTTAGAGTGTTCCAACAGTTCCACCATAATACACTTTGAAAATGGGCATAAATCCCTACCCTGAAACCATCTGAGCAAATAATTTGGGTATTTTTCTGCCAAGCAATTAGCTACACATGTGTTACTGAAGCACCTTTGAGGAAAAGTGACAGGATTTTATGCACAGATTAAAGCCAATTATTTAATAATTGGAGAATTTTCTTTCTGAAATGACTGACTGAATACAAGAATATGTGGACCAAAGGTAAAATCTTTGATAAAAAAGGAAACATAATAACAAAACCAGTATACACTTTGACAAATTCACTAAAGCTCAAGAATGAAGAATGGATACAAGGGTTATTTAGGGAAATCAAGAAAAATAGTACATCACCTGTCCGGGGCAACTACAGAGCAGGCATCTAAACGACAGTGTGAAAGGATATATCAGCTCGATGAGTCTGCAACTCAGAAGACCTATCTAAGGGTACACATTTAGGAATTATTAACAAAGATGTATCGAGCCATTTGAATAGTTAAACTCAGTTGAAAATAAGCACAGCAAAAAGTTGAAACAGGTCATAGGGTCAACTACTGAGCAGCAATTGCATGTGGACCTAGAGAGGAGAGGCAGCATGGAAGCTGAAAGAGGAGAGGTTGGGTACAAGAAACTCAGAAGACTGTGGAGTCACAGAAAGCGATAGTGTAAGTGTTCAGAGACATGGAAATAGAGTGTTTCAGGGTTCTGTTGAGGAAATGACAATACCCATTAGAGCATGCTGATTGAGTTGTAATGGTAGAAGGGTAATTAGAGAGGGTTAAACTGTAAACTGAGACATAACTTTGGCAACATGTGAGCTAGATGGATTGAAAAATCAATTTGCTTTTGCTACAAATAACCCCAAAATTCTATATAAAATTAATCAAGCATCAACTAAAATCCAATGCTGAACTTAGAAGAATATAAGGGAAGATATTATGAGAACATAGATAAAAACAAAACTGAAATTATGATTGGCAAAATAGCACTAATACTTGAATTAAATTTTATTTCATTGAAACAACTAGGGTGATGGTCTTGAAATCTTACTTAAAAAAGTTAGAAAAATAGTTGCAGATCAAGCAGTGAGAAAGAAAATAAAGGAAATATTAAAGATAAGCCAAAAACATGTTAAAATAAATTAATGTAGAAAGAATCAACAATAATAAGCCTGCCAAAATTGATTTAAAACTGTATAAGTAAAGAGTTAGGGGAATACAAAATACAAAAAAATTAGGAATTACTCAGATACATAAACATTTAAAATTTATAATAAAACATCTATGCCAATCAAATTGAAACTTTGAATAATTTTTTAGAAAAATGCAGCTTACCAAACTGAGCTGAAAAAGATCATAATATATAATTAGAACTAAAATAACATGTACAAATTTGCAATAGTAGAAAATAATACATACATATAATGCCCTTTAGTTTTAGTTGTCAATTATTCTCAACTTTCCAGAACAGTTTATACACACACAAACACACATATATTACAAATTACCCTTAAACAATTCTCCTAACCCATTTAAAATACTTCTACATTCTTGAAACAAATCTTAGCCAAGGCAGTTGATGAAATGTAGGCTAAACTTAATGAATAGGATCTAATCATAAATTTTAAAAATCCCTCAAGAATCTTTAAAATACATTATAATCAAGTGAGGTACAGTTTAGGAAGGGAAGGGTTAACCTTAGAAAATAAAAAAAGTAATCACATTAATGGATTAAATGATGAAAATGTATGCTTATCTCAGAGGATGCAGCAATAATGGTGAATATTTTATGGCTATCAGAGGAAAACAATTAAAGTAAGTAATTTGGTAGCATAAATGCTGTCTACCAGCAGCTCAAGGAACATAATATTTAATAGTGAAAAAAGTGTTTTCTTTAATGTAATGAGATAAATGGACATTGTCTGGCATCAGCTCTTTACACACACACACACACACACACACACATATTTACAGAAAAGACAGAAAGGTTGGGATGGAAAAAATGAAGGTATCTTGTGTGCACTCATAAGAAACATTTAGATAAATAAGAAAATTGAGTATATTTCTGAAAATAAAATTAGCATGCAAAAATAAAATGCTTTCTTTTATCTCAGAAGCAGATATAGAGAAAATAGTGTAAGGAAATACCATTTATAATAGCAACCAAAATATAAAGAAACTAATGATTTTAAAGGATGGTAGGTAAATAAGAACTTTGTGGATAAAATTTAAAAAAATGTAAGACATTAAGAATAACTAAAACATGAGAAAGTAACAGTATTTTACAAACAAAAGATACAATATCATAAAACCTCAGTTCACTCTCATATTAATATTTGAATTTAATTAAAAAATCAAGAGGGGTTCTTTAAACACTGCCAACGAGATTCTGGGATTTATAAGGGAGAACAGAGAACAAGAATACCAAGACATTTCTGGAAGAAAAACAAGACGGGATAACTCATCTGAACAGAGAGCAAACTGATTAAACAGTGTGATGACCTGCATTTCTGACCCTGATGGAGTAATTGGGACCACACTACCACCTTGCCAGGACACATAGAACGCTGGAGGGGAAAACAGCAATGGTTCTGAAACACTGAACAAGTGCTGCACTCAGACCCAGGCAGCCTTGCACCATCATCACCCTACCAGCCCTTAGGTCACATGGCAGTGAAAGGGGTGCAGCCTTAGGTGGAATCTGGGGCTTTGTGTATGCAGTGCCTTCTGAGTTTCACTTGATCTCACAGAGACCTCTTGTGCGGTAATGATGTGAATGCCTGTGGAGCCGTGCTCAGAGCTGAAGACTCAAGTCTCGGAATTAGATGAGGGACACTGACTCTCTCACTGTGACCCTCACCGGGTCTTCACTCACCAGATCTACACTTTCAGTGTGAGTGGTAGGGGGGAAATGGAGACAACTGTACTTGAACAACAATAAAAATTTTTCAAAAGAATAATTAACTAAAAAATTTTTTAAAAGAAAATAGGAGTAAATGGACTGTTCAATACTTTGGGTTTCTTAAACCCATAATTTCAATTATTCACTCCAAAAAATATCCCTGCCGCTGACACTATCCTTACACCCATTTTTCATTTGATGACGGCCATTATTTGTGGTTGACATGCTGTTACTCTACAATGGCAATGGCACCATGGAAACGAGAGTCCCATCTCAAAGGCTGCATCTTCTACCTTCATATGCAAACTGCAGAGAAAAGAAGCTACTGCAATTTCAAATACACTGAAATCTGTCTTCAAAAGTGTTTCCTGTGATTCTCTAACCACTTTCCCAGATGTCTGAAACTAGTACAGAATAATATTGAATGTAAACTGTAATTGAAAACAATTTTAATACATAAAAAAGCATTTCCCAAAAGGACTTGGATAAAGAAACTACATTTTATATCTTCTTCCGGTATACATTTTGCATAGTAACTGAGCAAGTCATGAGAATCTCCTTTCATTATTTATGCTACTTCCATAGATATTAATTCCTCTGTAACAGATTGAAGAATTTTTGACATCTCAACTTTATGTATTGAATCCAGATTACAGATCACTAATTAATAATTTGTTTGGAAAAGTTACAGCCATTTGTAGCTATTTGAGTTTGTATTTTAAAAAAAACTCTGTCAGTTACTATCAACATACTGAGCCAATATAAAATAATTTTTTCTATGTATCTAACATAAGAATTATATATTGTTATACACATTTTTCAAATTTTTACTGCTATAAATGAATAGAATGTTTGTGTTTTTTTGCTGCACCATCTATTCTTTAGGTCCCCAATACACTGAAGCATGCAGGAATCTGGCCCTGGGTACTGATCTGCAGGAGAAAGGGCATTAATTTGCATTTTTATAATGCTTCAGGTGCAGTATTATAAAAAAAACAACCTCAATATTTCAAAAGGTGGAAAAAGTTACTGCTTCTGCTGGCAAGAAAGTTTCAGAGGGGTTTAAATTTCCATTACTTGGAGTTATCCCAATTCTCCCAAATTTCTCACACTCTTTTATTCTTTTTTTAA
The DNA here is from genome assembly GCA_004024845.1 of Tonatia bakeri. Classification (NCBI taxonomy): domain Eukaryota; kingdom Metazoa; phylum Chordata; class Mammalia; order Chiroptera; family Phyllostomidae; genus Tonatia; species Tonatia bakeri. The sequence goes on from PVIA01011338.1 coordinate 38,366, forward strand.
AAAAAAACATTTATTTATCTGTTTATCCATCAATCTATCATCTATCTATCTATCTATCTATCTATCTATCTATCTATCTATTGATTTATATTGGGGTAATGTTGTTTAATAAGATTATATAGGTTTCAAGTGTGCATTTCTGTGATACATGACCTATATATTGCACTGTGTGCTCACCACCCAAGTCTTCTCCTGTCACCATGCATCTGGCTCCCCTTTTCACCACACTTCCCTCAGTGACCACCACACTGTTGTCTGTGTCTATGAGTTTCAGTTTCATTCCTCACACAGGAGTGAGATCATATGGGTCTTACCTTTTTCTGACTGACTTATTTAGCTTGGCATTATATTCTCAAGGTTAACCCACATTGTCACAAATGGCATATTTCACCTTTTCTTACAGCTGAGTGGTATTCCATTGTATATATGGACCGCCTCTTCATCCAATTATCTACTGAAGGACACTTCAGTTGTTTCCGTGTCTTGGTCATTGTGAATAATGTTGCAATGAACATAGGGGTACATATATCTTTGGGAATAAATGTTTTAAAAATTTTCAGGAAGATACCCAGAACCGGAGTTGTTGGGTCAAATGGTACTGTATTCTTAATTTTTTGAGGAAGCTCCATACTGTTTTCTGGGATGGTTGTATTAGTTCACATTACTGCCAGCATAGAATGAGTATTGTTTTCTCCATGACTTCTTTAGCACTTATTACTTGCCTCTTTGACAAAAGCCACTTTAACAGGTGTAAGGTAGTATTTCATAGTAGTTTTGATTTACCCACACTATTTTAAACAAAATTTTGCCTTGGGCTTGGCAATGTTGTGAATTCTGAACCTAACATTTCATTAAATCTGATCTGTAGCTATAAGGTAAGAGTAGACAAAGTGGTCGTAGAGAAGCTTTGTGATTCTCTAACAAAGAAGTGAGCTGATAATTTGAAACTTTATATTTTTAATTCATATTGTTTCTCAGTTAGGAGGAATCAGGTTGTTCCATGTCTTGAATTTCTTATAAGTTATTCTATAGTAGTATCCACTCTATCTACAAGATTTTGCCTTTTCTTCACCCATCTTTCAATGTGACATCAAACACAATTTTAAGCAAATATTTTGACATTGCATCATTTCCTCTAATTCTAACCAAAACTTCACTTCTTTTAAACCCATTCAGGTTAGAAAATCACCAATTCCTCATTTACCTTGTCCTTGGATTCTAATATCTTTGTTGCTGCCTGAGTTCTTAGCTGTGGAAAATATAATTTGTTCTTACTAGTTTAATAAGACAAGTATTTATTAAAAGATATAGACCAGAGAGCAGGACTTGCACTATACACAGCCAGACATGGCCAGAAAGATACTAATGACATTGTGTCACACTAGTGCTGCAGCCACCTGACAGTAGTTTCCTGTGAAAGAAAGACCCTAAATCTAGAATATCCATCATAGTTATTTCGGGAGAGAAAGAACACGAGAAACAAACTTTCACACTGGGTGGTTTGATACACTTCTCTCTTCTTCTTACAAGTCTCATGTGAGTGCCTCTACATTGAAGACCCTTAGCTTCAAATAAATTTGAGATATGCTGTTTTGTGAACTTTCTAGCCTCTAGAGCATATGAAATCAAGCCAGAAAGAAGACAGAATGAAGATCAAGAAAATTTAAATAAATGTTAAATACGTACAGCTTTCTCTCATTTTAAATATGATGTTGACTTACAGACCTTCCTATATGAATTCAATGCAAATAACTGTCTCGGGAAAACAAAGACACAAAGAAGAAGAATATGATTAATGACCAGCATGTTTGTTTACTAGATAAAACTCTTCATCTCTTTGTTTGTCTCCAAATAATATTTGGTATTCACTTTTTAACACAGAACTAAATGATACCAAATACAAAATGTATACATCTAAACTAGTATGAAATATGTATAATCATTTGCAGCCCCCAAAAACTCTTCAAAAGATAAACTAATTTTGAAATGAATGATGTATTTCTTACACAATTATACAGTGCATTTTATTTTAAAGTGAATGCTTAACACAGTTCTCTGTATCTTGTAATGAGAAAAAAATCTTCCATTTTTTTCAGCTTTCAATATAAAAAAGTTGATAATGACATACCAAAATTATGTACATTGTTTAAGGAGGGGTTTTCCTGACAAAATTTATAATGAGCTAATTTAGAAATTTTCTATAAATGATTTAAAGAACTTTGCACTGTCTGTGGTACCCTCCCACTTTGCTTATATATCTTTTATACATTATACTAGGAAACCAAATGGGATTATTACTAATTCCTGATGTCCCAAGACAATAAGATATTGAGATTTCTAGACCACCTTTGAAGCATGCAAAAAAGAAGAGCTCCAAAATTAGTTTTGCAACTTTGAGTCTCTCAACTTCTTTGAGCATACAATATTAATGTTGGGACGTTGAAGAGGCTAATAAGTAGAGAAATTCTTAAGAGCAAATTGTTATTATGGTGTGTGTTGGACACTTTTTACAAGAACTTCAATAAAGAGTGAGGCTTCCATATTTTTTTCAATCCAATATGAAGAGTTTCAGGAGACCGTTCAGGGAGTGGGGCCTATTTCCCTTGACATCTTGGGGTGAGAACAACGGTTGGCTCATGCTTCTGCCTAGAAATGCCTGAATGCTGGAAAAGATGCTGGCTGATCATTTGATTGACTGAGACGAGATGGCTGTGTAGGAGACAGTTTTCATTTTCAAAGTTTTTCTGGACAAAGGCTGTCAGAGTATATTCCATTTAAAAATAGGTAAAGAGATAAGTAGTTTGGAGCTGTTCTAAAGGGATTTTTTCCAATACAGTAACATAGTAAAACTCCAAAAGACAATATCCATGTGGGGGTAAGTAACTACCATAAATCAGAAGTTGAGAACATATTGCTAAGCAGACAGACAGAGGAAAGACTAAGGAATTGACCAAACAATTACCTATGGTGATGGAGATTCTCTGAAAGCCCACAAATGCGACGCAAAGGAAATTTAGTTCTAAATATCTTAATTTTCTGTAAAAAAACAAACACACACATAACACTATTTGGTAAACCATCGCTTGATTCTTACTTTTCTTCCCAGTCCCTCCCACTGAAATCCGGAATAAATCAGAAAATGAGGGTGAAGTACGAAGAGTGAGCTCAGATGCAGAAGAAAAGCAACACTGGCAAAGAGAAGAAAGGTATCACACTCTGTCCCTCCATTGCAGGCTTCTGTATAAGAAGTAGTCCAGGTTGGAAAATAAAAGCCTCTTTAACTTTAATGAAGTTCAAAGATGTAACTATATGCTAGCCTCATCACATATATTCTTGTACTATGGGTTTTTGGAGATTGAAGTCATCTGAACACTTGTATTTAAGTTTGAATAGAAGTCTTGGTAAATATCTTAGATTTTACTCAAGAGTGTAGAGACAAATTAGATACACAGAATCAGCCTATACGTACATTGTGAAAAACAAAAGTCACATTGTTATTTCATTGCTGTGTATTCTGCACGTTCAGAATAAGGTCAAAGCTGAGAATTATTTGAAGCTGTGTATCAGTGTTTTTCTCTCTCTCACTCACAAACATGCAACCACATCTACATTTTAAGATCATTTTATAATAAATATGGCAAAATTAATAAATACCTAAATGTGTGAAATGGAGGCTTAGAATATGAGAGTTCAATATTAAACCATCTCTTTCAACTCCACACTATTTTTTATTTAAATATCATCAGAAAAGATCTATTTTTTCAATGGAATTCAATGAAAGTATTTTTAAATGTTTAATACCAGAAATCTTGTACATGTCAGAAACATGAAAATTTATAAAATTATGTTGCCATTTATTTTAATGAAGTTGTTTATTTATGCTAATCACTTAATAACTGATCCCATAGGTTAAGCCAAGTACTTGAGTTATAAACTACTATAAGAGTTTTTCCTTTCACTTTGAGATATGTAATAGAACTGCAACACAATGATTAATTATAAAGTCATTTGTTTAATATCTTCCACCCATGGGTCTCCTTAAGGTTCATTTTCAAGTCTCATAAAGAATAAAAACTTGATGTCCACAACATGACCCAATAAGACATCCCTGGGACATACACTACCCCTCAATCCCCAACAATTGGCATCCATTCCCATATAGAACTGCCTTCATGAGTGTCCTGAGTCTCAGAAGGAGATTGTGAAACCTCAGTGCAGTCCAAGAATGAAAACCATTTGAGAGGGTGAGCTCACACCCAGGCAATGACTCGCTGGCTGTGGTTTGGGCAATGGAAACGGAAATGGCTCTGCATCTCTGAGAACCCAACTATACCCCTGTTTGGGTTTGGGCCTGTCCCCAGCATTATAGGCCAAGGGGCCTGAGAAGATTCAAGTCTATGTGTATATCAGGTAATAGACATACAGACCTTGGTCCTAGGTATAGATCCTGAAATAGTTCATAAACTGTCTCTAGCCTTTCTTGGCCATGGTCTGGGAGATCCTGAATGTAAGCCTGTCAAACTCAACCAGACTGTAAATCCTTCAAGGGCCTTGTGACTGGGCTTCCATCCCAGCCACAGACCACAAATGGTCTGGCTGGCACAGAGACAAGGCAGGAGAAATTTCTGTCTGTAACCCAGGAGATCCTGAAAGGAGGTCCCGGTACTAGATATCAGCCCCCTCCCACCCACAATCTGTAAGCAGGCCTTCTGGCCCAGGGACCAGCCTTGTCTCCAGAGCCAGGCCTTCAGACCTCAGTATTGTCTGAAGAACATGAAACAGCCCTGAGGCTTGGTTCCAGCTCCTTTCCGCCATGGTTCAGGGCCACTACTACCACCCAGGGACCCATCCAGTAACCAGGCAAGAGCCCTTTCAGGGGCCTGGTGGGAGTCACACACACCTTAACGACTGACAATATGTCCACTAGCTAAGGACCAAACTAGAAATGATGGGTGGAAGAGCCACCCTACTGAACAAGATATTGGGGACAATTCCATCCACCTAGGTACCATAAAGGATCCATGGCTGCCCAAGCTCTTGGTAACAGGTCCTCCATTCACGGACCCGCTGCAGACCCAGTGACAGCTTCAAAATTGTCTCAAGCCAGCACAACTGTCACTCTGGAAGTAAAGGTAATCACATCAGCCCAGGGAACAATTAGGAGAAGCCCTTTACCTATTGCAACTAGTATGTAAAGACCAAAAGAGGTATATGTTCCTTTAAATGCAGAGAAGCAATGAAAAGCTACATGAGCACTGAAAATCTTACCATTTAAAAGAGACCTGGGTGGTTATACTTACACAAAATAAAATAGACTTTCAGTCAAAATGCATCCCAAGAGGCAAAAAAAAATTACAATATAGTGATTATGGGGTCAATTCAAAAATTGCAAGATATATATTCACGCAACATTGGAGCATCTAAAATATTCAGAGCAAATATTAACACAACTGAGGGGAAAAACAGACAGCAATAAAATAGTAGCAAGGGACATCAATACCCACTTTTAACATTAGATAAATTATCTTGTCAGAAAATTAATGAGGCTACAGTGAACCAGTAAAACACTATATAGCAAATATACCTAATGTAAATGTATGGAACACTCACACCCACAGCACCTGGGACATTCTCCATGAGACATCACCTGTCGGGCCACAAAGCCTGAGCCTTAACAAATTTAAGAAGATCGAAATCCTATCTAATATCTTTTCAAACTACAATGATATAAAACTGGAAATTAATAATGAAAGGAATACTATAATTTTTACAACTACATGGAAATTTAAAAATACATTCCTGAACAATGAGTGGGTCAAAGAAGAAATAAAAAAAAATGAAATCAAAAAGTATCTTGAGATACAACATATCCACACTTCTAGGAGGCCACAATGGCAGTTCTAGGAGAAAATTGTCCAAAAATAAATGCTTTCATTAAGAAAAAAGGAAGATCTCAAATAAATAAACAGAATTTACCCCTGAAGGAAACAGAAAACAAACGAACAAGCAAAAAACTAAGCCCAAAGTTGGCAAAAGGAAGGAAATAATAAAGATCCATTAGAGTAAAGATAAATGTAATAGACATGAGAAAGACAAAAGGAAAAAGTCAACAAAACCACAGGTTGGTTTGTGAAAAGAGAGAAATTGTTGAACTTCAGGTAGGCTAAAGTCAGGTACACGATAAATGTCCTCACTCTCATTACTCTTATTCAACACTGTACTGGAAGTGTTAGTCATAGCAATTAGGAAAGATAAAGAAATAAAAGACATCCAAATTGGAAAGGAAGAAGGGAACTGTCTTTCTTTGGTAATGAAATGATCTTACTAAAACTCCACCATTCACTGCAGCATTATTCACAATAGCCAAGACATGTGAACAACCTAAGTGCCCAATGATGGATGAACAAACGGGTAAAGGAATAAAGATATGTGACGTATATTCACCATAGGATATTATTCAACCACAAAAAATAAGGAAATCCTGTCATTTACAAAATTGCAGATGGACTCTGAGGGCATTGTGCTAAGTTAAAAGCCAGACAGAGAAAGTCACATATTGCATGGTATCACCTACATATGGAGTCGTTTAAAAAAAAAAGCCAAACTCATAAAAATGGGAAGTAGAATGTTGTATTTGCCATTGGGGAGAGAGATAAAGAGATGATGGTCAAAGTGTAAAAACTTCCAGTTATAAGATAAGTAAGTTCTGGGAATCTAGTCTTCAGCATGTTAACTATGGTTAAAAATACT
>PVIA01011339.1:0-45140 GCA_004024845.1 Tonatia bakeri
TGGGAACTCCTTTGTAGGTTACTGTCTCCTTGTCTCTTGCTGCTTCTAGGATTCTCTCCTTCATTTTTACCTTGGCTAATGTAATTATGATGTGCCTTGGTGTGTTCCTCCTTGGGTCCAACCTCTTTGGGACTCTCTGAGCTTCCTGGACTTCCTGGAAGTCTATTTCCTTTGCCAGATTGGGGAAGTTCTCCTTTATGATTTGTTCAAATAACTGTTCCACTGTTGTTTTTCCTCTTCCCCTTCTGGTACCCCTATAATTTGGATGTTGGATCGTTTAAAGGTGTCCTGGAGGTCCCTAAGCCTCTCCTCAGTTTTTTGAATTCTTGTTTCTTCATTCTTTTCTGTTTGGTTGTTTCTTTCTTCCTTCTGGTCCACTCCATTGATTTGAGTCCCAGTTTTCTTCCCATCACTATTGGTTCCCTGTGCGTTTTCCTTCATTTCTCTTATTGTAGCCTGCATTTGTTCATCTAATTTATGACCAAAGTCAACCAATTCTGTGAGCATCCTGATCACCAGTGCTTTCAACTGTGCATCTGATAGGTTGGCTATCTCTGTCACTTAAAAAAATTGGCTCTGGAGCTTTTAATTCTGTTTGAGCCATCTTTTTTATTTTTTATTTTCCTATGAACTGGTTGCGGCTGTTATGTAAGGGCGGCGGAGCCTTAGTTGTTCACCAGGGTGGGGCAACCCAGTCCCTGAGTTGTGACGTTGTATGTGGGGGTGGGGTCTGAGAGGGAACAATGGCCGTTGTTCCACCTGAGAGTGAAGCAGGTGCTTCACTCTCTCCAGGACCTCAGTCCCCCCAGCCACCTTCCACAAGCAAACTGGGCCCTTCTGGTATGGGTGGGCTTGTGTTCAATAATGACACATTCAAATTTATTTCTCGGACTCTTTGGGTTTCCCGGAGCAGTCTCCTGTGAGGCTGAGAGAATCTCCTGGCCTGAACCCCCACAGGTGTTTTTAGTCGGTGTTCTTAGGCTTTGTTTCCTGGGCGCTGGGTCCCTGGGTTGCGCAGTCTGTGTTGCTGCCCATTTTCGCTTAGTCTGCACGCGAATATGTGGCAGCGGACAGCCAGCTGCCTTGCACCCCGCACTGGGTCTGCTAGTTGCCTCCCACACCCAGGGTCTGCCACCTGTCAATCAGCTGCCTCTGCGTGTCTGGGGTCCGCGGAGTGCCGTCTGCGCCCTGCGCGCCCGCATCTGCCAGCCATCGCTTCTTCCTGCCAGGACCTCTCGCCCCCTCTCTGTAGGCCTCCGACTCCACCCCTCCTTACCGTTCTGGAGGTACCATAGTCTGACTTCCATTCAGTTCATTTCTCTCTGTTCTGGTTGTTTTTTGTTTCTCAATTTTTGTTGTCCTTAGTTTTGGTTGCGCGAGGAGGCACAGTGCCGCTACCTATGCCTCCATCTTGGCCGGAAGTTCAGGATGATCTTTTATTAAGTTATATCATTTCTAATCACTGGTGTGTACGCCTGAAACAAATATAATACTGTATGTCAACTATAGTTGAAAAATAAAAAATAATTTAAATTTCTTTTAAAAATAAAATGACAGTTAAAAAATAACAAAATTAACTTCAAATAGGTAAGTATTAGAGAAATTTAATTTGTAGTGAAAGATCTGACCCCTCCCATACACTCACAGATTAAGTCCTTGGCACATATGATCTTAAAGATGAGTTTTGTCCGACTATTCAAGTGGCAGGTATATCCAAATATATGACCTGTTACAGAGAGTAGGAAAAGTTCGTTTATTATATGTGGCTAGTATAACCTTGATATCAAAACCAGACATGGATAGTATGTGAAAAACTTATAGGCCAATCTTGTTTATGAACACAGATAACAAAACCTAACAGAATACTAACACAACAAATCCATTAATGTATTTAAACATTATCATGTCTACAGTAATGAAATACGATTGTGATATTACCTACCCAGAATAAGTGTCAGATTCTACAGGTTTAGGGGCACAGTCACCAATAAGACTGCCCTCAATTGAGATTCCAGTCACAAGTATGGAGATTCCCCAGGCTACTCAACACTTCTAATAGTCTACAAATCTAGGAGGATTCCTACAGCTCCATTCAGGCATGACAGTTCACTAAAACGACTCACAAAAGTTGAGAAAGTAGTATACTTACAATAGTTTTATTGTAAAGGATACAGACTGGGATCACCCAAGTAAAAGAACTATATAGAGTGAGGTCTGGGAGGGTTTCAGAGGTGGAGCTTCCATGCCCCCTGCTCACTGGGATCAGGGTGTGTCATCCTGCTAGCACATAGATATATTTACCAGCCAGGGATCTTATCCAAGTTATGGTGTACAGAGTTTTTGTTGAAGTTTCATTGTGTAGGCATGATTGAATTGGCCATGTGATTAAACTTGGCCTTGAGCCCTTTCTCTTCCTAAGAGGTTGGGCTGGCTGAAAGTGCCAGCCCTCTAATGGTAGGATTGGTCTTTCTCTGGAGGCTGACCCCCATTCTGAGTCATCCATTAGCATAAACTCAGGCATGAGACTTGTGAAAAACAAAGATACTCCTGTTACCCAAGTAATTCCAACGATTTATTAGAGGTCCTTTCCCGGGAAATAGGGACAGAGACCAGACAAATTCTTTATTATTCAATAATGACAAATTCAAATTTATTTCAGTAATCCAAGACAATGTGTTAATTGTATTAATGCATAATGATTTAACTCAAAATTTAGTGATTTGAATAAACAAAACTTAACATTCAGGAATTTAGGAGCAGTATACTGGGTGGTTTTGGCCTCATGAAAAGGCCAGAATGCCTCATGAAACTTCATTCAAGAAGTCAGCAGGTATTGTAGTCATCCGAAAGCTTGACTGGGGTAGCATCCACTTCCAAGACAGCAGACGTCTGGGTGTTGGCAGGAGGTCTCATTCCTCATTCATGGGCCTCTGCACAGACTCCTGAATATTAGGTCATGAAAATCGGATTTTCCCAGAGTGATTGACCCAAGAAAGATAGCAAAGAGGAAGCTACATTACCTTTTAAGACCTAGTCTCAGAATTCATACTTTGTCATTTTCATTTTAGCCTGTTTGTTAGAAGTGAGTCAGTCCAGCCCACACTCTAATCAGGTTCTATCTCTTGAAGAGGGGAATATGTAAAAATTTGTGGATATATATAAAAACCACCACAGGTGGTTTACACTTTTGAAAAGCTCTTATTATGGATTATTATTAATGTATCGATTAACATCTTGAAGGAGGATTACACCTGTGATTGTATCAATAGATGGAGAAAAAAACATTTGATGAAATTCAGTCCCATTTGTGATGAAAACTTAGGAAAACTGAGAATAGAAAGGGGAACTTGAATGTGATAAAGAGTTTCATTAAATTTGTAATTGTCTTAGGAAGAATTGGCATACCTGATATTGAGGCTTTTTCTATACATAATGTATCTTTACATATGTTAAATTAATTTCTTATCCTTCAGGAATATTTAAAAATTGTTCTTATGTCAGTGTGGTGTATTTGAAAGTATAAAATGGTATCATCCGAGTGGGGATGACCAACATGTCTACCAAAATTACTTCTAGACCCAGAATTCCACTTCTAGGAATCTATCCTATAGATTTATTTGGGGGGGAAAAAAACCAACAACAAAAGCATCTATTCAAATTTACTTATTGCAGCATTGTTTATAATACCAAAACATGAAAACAACCTAAATGTCCATCAGGTGGATAAATATTTATCCATTGAATGGATAAATATAGCTTAAGCTGTTGTTATGGAATACTACATAACAATGAAAATGAATTATAAGGAACTGTATGTATTCATCATGGAACTCACAATGTTGAATGGAAAATAAGAAAATTATACAAATACACATACTTTATACATAATAGAAAATTTAACTATGCAAAGCAATAATGTATGTTGTCAGTAAGTTAGTGTCAAGTCCATCCCATGTCACAGAACTTCATGAAAACACTAAACAGCAAGTTTTAACCTGAAGAGGTGTTCTGACATAAAGAAAATCTAGATGTTTAATCACAAGATGGAAAAACTGTTACTGGGTTTTCAGGTGCTTCACATTTATAAACAGGAATTTATGCTCTTGAACGTGTTCTTTCTTAGACCTACAGGTATGCAAGGGTTAGTTTGCTATAGTTTGTTGTTTGTACTTGTCAGGAAAGAATTGTTAATGATCCGAGTTTTATACCATCTGGTCTTATTCAGGGCCTTTGGTGACTTAAAATTTATGTAAAAACAGTTACCACTGAATCTTGTGTCTATGTACTGAAAAGACTGTGGATGAGTTTAGATGCTACTTTGAAATTTCCTTTTTCAGACCACATTGCTTGTACCAAAGAAAGTACTGTGTTTTCTTTTTGTCTGTGATTATTTCCACAATTATTTATCTTGCTATAACTATGTGGTACTATAAGAGTATAAGCCATTGTTTGCCTTAAGCAATATTTTAGATCTTGGGAAGTAATGTTTACTTATATAGGCCTTTTGAATTTATGTCTCAAAATTAAGTAAGTGCAGTGAAAACAGTGGAAAATTTTCCTCACTGAGTCTTGACACAAGTCAGAGCTCAAAGCTTAGCAAAAGGAAATGGTGTGGTTTTTGTATCATTTCAGTTATATTGAGATAAGGAAATGGAATAGTTTATCCATAGCAGCCCTTTTGGAAAATATTCATTTGTATATAAAAGGAAAAGGAATTGGTATACCATTTTAATTCTTTCTGCTATGTTGTCATTTCCTCAGCAAATACTTATTTAGTACCAATTATGTTCCAAGCAACATAGGTAGGTGCTAGAAATACAGAATGACAAATACTAATACCTTTGCCCTCATAGAGCAGGTGGCAGACAATAAACAAAATAAATACTAAACTGTCTTATCAAATGACAGTATGACAAGTGCTGAAGAGGAACAAAATTAGGGAAGGAGGATAGGCATGCTAGGGATGGGGATGGTATTACAATTTTAAATAGGGTGAGTGGGAACACTGGAAATAAGAAAAGGGATATTTGAATAACTGTTTAGAAGAGATATGGTATCAAGTCATACAGGCAGAGGGACTTGCAAATGCAAAGGTCCTGTATCAGGGCTGTCCTGGCATGTTTAAGGAGCAAGGAGGCCAATAGGGGTGGAGTGAAGGATTTCGGAGGCTTGTGGGCCATTGTAGACCTTAGCTTTTACTCTCAGGGAGTTGGGGAGTCATTGGAAGGTTTAGAACAGAGGAGTGATGTGCTCTAATATGCCTTTTATTGTCACTTTGGCTACTGTGGTGAGAATATGCTATAGTTGGGCAAGGGTAAAAGCAGGGAGGCCAGTTAGAAGGCTATTTCAGTAATCCAGGCAAAAATTGTTAGTGCCTTGGACCAGAGTGTTAGCATGTGGGGGTAGTGAGAAGTGCATGGGTTCTGGATATATTTTGAAGATAACAGGATTTGCTGAAAGAAAGGATATGGAATATGAGAAGGAAGGAGAGAGTAGTCAAGAATGACTGTGAGATTTTAGGCCTGGGAAACTGAAAGAGTAGGGAAACTTGACTGAGGTGGGAGAGACTGAGGACCTAGAGGATTTGGGAGTTGAGAGAAGACCAGTAGTAATCAACTGTTTAGCTGCTGGTCACATTAAGTGCATTTTTATACTATTTGAGCTATCTTTAAAGTAAATCTTTTATAATAATATAATTTTTTGCATATGTGTTATGAAGTATCTTTTCAAGATACTCATGTTTAGCCAGAATCACTAATTCCAAATTTTGGTACTCCTTCAAGCATTTTGACTTGGGTCACCTAGATTAGAATAGAAAGGCCAACCAATGTTGAACAAATTTCTAACTGTGATAGGTTAAAATGATTTGTGGTGAGAAAAAGTGAAATGTACTGAGTCTAGTTCATTCCTAAATTCAGAATCTCTTAGAATATTTGAATATATATTGAAACACTTAATATACTTTATAAGTACTAAGGAAATATTAGATATAATGTTGGTTCCTCTTTGGTGAAATGGATACATATAAAAGTATGTGTGTGTGGTGGGTGTCTATAATCAGTCTGTTACTCTGAAATTTATTATCTGAAAGTATTGTATTAATCAGGAAAGCCAAAAACCACACTTTAAGAAGATTTTATTTATTTATTTTTAGAGAGGGGAAGGGAGGGACAAAGAAAGGGAGAGAAACATTAGTGTGTGGTTGCCTCTTGTACATCCCCCCACTGGGGATCTGACCTGCAACCTAGGCATGTGCTCTAGGCTGGGAATAGAACTGGTGACCCTTTGGTTCACAGGCCAGGGCTCAATCCACTGAACCACACCAGCCAGGGTGGTTTTATTTCTTTAAACTGAGAATTTGGTGTAGGGAATTCACTCAAGTATTAGGGAATTGAAAAAGCTAAAGGAACATCGAGATTGCGCAGAAGTAGTAATTGTGGGAAGCACCTGCCACCCACCCCAGAGGTTGAATTTACAGAACCTGGAAGCTTGGAGAAAGGGTGCTCCTATGGACCCTCTCTAGGAGCTCAGAACCCAGCTACTGCTGGCACCTAAGGAGCTCAGAATGGGGTCTTGAGCTGTCATTTAGACCCTGAAGTGTTGATTCCACTGAATCTGAATGGTGACCAAGGAAACTGGTTCTTGGAGTGTGAAAGGAACTTGGAAACTGGAACCTACTGCTGCTGCCAAGGTGAAGGTGTCGTTTAGGTGACCCTAGTACAGCAAACAAAATTAGGAAGAGGGGAGCCCCTTCTCCCCTTCTCCAGCTTTCTCTAGTTTCCCAGTAGGCAGAACCTGTCAGGGAGCCACCTAATGAAAGACAAATGAGCAGTGTCCCAGCTCTGTTTTGCTTCATTGTTGAAAAGCAATAGCAATAATACTAAGTGGCAAGGTACTTTGTACTTTTTTCTCATCACCTCCTGGCTGCAGTACTGAGTGGAATTCGGGCTTTGTCTGCAGTAGATCTGCTACTTACTGGTTGTGTAAACTTTGGCAAGATTCTTAACTTTGCTGAGCTTCTTTTTCCTTCAGAGTTGTTGAGATGAAATAAAGTCTTGGGTGGCTCAATAAAAGTTAACTTCCTGTTTCCCTTTTGATATATTTAGTCATGTACTTACTGTACTTCAAACACTGCACTCAGCATAAGAAGGCCTGGGTTTCAGTTTGTCCTCCAAGTTACCAGCTATGTGAAATTTCAGTATATCACTTTAGCTCCCTAAATCTGTCTTTTTTGTAAAAGTATGAATAATTTTACTTACTATGAGGGTCATACAGATGGTTATAAAAATGGTGATGTGCTAATAACATAAAATTGCCATTAAATACTATATATCAGTTTCTCTCATTTAATCTGCATAGAAGACCTAGAGCACTAGACTCTTCTCTACCATATTTATCTCTATAAAATACTGGCAGAAATACAGTATTATTTACCATTGCTCATAATACACCTAGACAGGTGACCAAACTCTCTATTCCTTTCCTCATTTCTGCAACCACTGATTGATTTCACTTGTATTGGTCATTTGTGCTTATCCCAGACGGTAGACAAAAACACCGAGAGCCCCTTAATTAATAGCTGGCATTAGGAATTTCTTCTGAGCACAGATGTGTCAAAAATTGCTGTGTAGCATCATCTAGTTCGCATTATTTGTGAAGTTTTCTTGTTTAATACAATTTTTAAAAGAGCTTTAGAGAAACTATGTTAGGGAATTTGTGGTACAAAATTGAATGATATTTTGAAAATAGATTATTTCCTGTTTCTTAAAAAATACCTCATAAACCAAGACGCATTTGTTGTGCACTTAATATTTTTTAATTATATTTTTATTGTTTATGCTATTAGAGTGCTATTATGCTATTAGAGAAAATTGTCCAAATTTTCCCCTTTTGCCCACCTCCACCCAGCCCTCCTCCCACTCCCTCAGGCAAACTCCACCCTTTGTCCTTGTGCATGGGTCATGCATATATGTTCTTCTGCTAATCCTTTCACCTTTCATCCAGTCTCAACCCCACCCACCCACCCAAAGCAGTCACATGTGTCCACGCCTCTGTTTTAATTTGATCTTCAGTTTACTTTGTTCATTAGGGTTCACATATAAGTGAGACCATGTGGTATTGATCTTTCAGTGCCTGACTTACTTCACCTAGCATAATAGTTTCCAGGTCCATCCATGCTGTCGCAAAGGGTAAGAGTGCTTCTTTTTTACTGCTGCATAGTGTTCAGTTGTGTACATGTACCACAGCTTTTTTTATCTACTCATCTACTGATGGTCACATAGGATGTTTCCAGATCTTGGCTACTGTAAATAATGCTGCTAAGAACAATTCTTCTAAGTTGGTGTTTTGGGAGTCTTAGGATATATTCCCAGAAGTGGAATTGCTGGGCCAAAAGGACTTTCCTTTTTATTTAAAAAAAAAAAAAGTTCTTCCCTTTTCAATTTTTTGAGGCAACTCCATAGTGTTTTCAACAGCGACTGCAGTCTGCATTCCCACTAACAGTACACCACACCAGGGTTCCCTTTTCTTCACATCCTTGCCAGCACTTGTTTGTTGATTTGTTGATGATAGACGTTCTGTCAGGTGTGAGGTGATAATCTCATGTGGTGGTATTTGATGATTAGTAATGTTGAATATCTTTTCATATATCTATTGGGCATTGTATGTCCTCTTTGGAGAAGTGGGTATTCAGGTCCTTTGTCCATTTTTTTAATTGGATTGTTTGTCTTCCTGGTGTTGAGTTGTATAAGTTGTTTTATGTATTTTGGAAATTAATCTCTTACTTACCAGATGTTTCATTGGCAAATACGTTCTCCCATACAGTGGGTTCCCTTTTCATTTTGATGGTTTCATTGCTGTGCAGAAGCTTTTTAATTTGATAGTCCTATTTCTTTATTTTTTCCTTTGTCTCCCTTGCCCCCGGACATATATCAGCAAAAATACTGCTATGCAAGATGTCTGAGATTTTACTGTCTATGTTTTCTTGTAGGATTTTTATGGTGGTCTAGTTTCATTTTTTTGCATGTACCAGCTTTCCAACACCATTTATTCAAGAAACTGTCTTTATTATATACTCTTGCCTCCTTTGTCAAATATTAATTGCCTCTAAATGCATGGGTTTATTTCTGGGCTCTCTGTTCTATTCCATTGATATATATGCCTGTTCTTATGCCAGTATTAGGCTGTTTTGATTACAGTGACCTTATAGTATAGTTTGATACCTGGTATTGTGATACCTCCAACTTTGTTCTTTTTTCTCAAGATTGCTGAGGCTATTAGGTGTCCTTTTTGGTTCCTTATAATTTTTGAAATATTTGTTCTAGATTTGTGAAATGTGCTATTGGTATTTTAATAGAAATTATGTTGCATTTATAGATTGCTTTGGGTAGTATGGACATTCTAATGATGTTACTTCTTCCAGTTCATGAACATGGTACATGCGTCCACTTATTTATATCTTCCTCAATATCTTTTTTCAGTGTCCCATGGTTTTCCAAGTACAGTTGTTCTATCTCAGTTAAACTTATTCCCAGTTACTTTATTTTTTGTTGTTTTTGCAATAGTAAATGGTATTGTTTTCTCAGTTTCTCTTAGAATTCATTTTTGATGTGTAAAAGTGTCATTAATTTCTGAGTATTGATTTTGTACCCTGTTACTTTGCTACTTTATTAGATCTGGTAATTTTTTGATAGAGTCTGTAGGGTTTTCTATGTACAATATCATGTTGTTTGTGAATAATGACAGTTTTACTGTCTCTCTTCCAGTTTGGTTGCCTTTTATTTCATCACTTTGTCTGATCACTGTGGCTAGGACCTCCATTACTAAGTTGCATAAGAGTGGTGAAAGTGGACATCTCCGTTTTGTTCCGGATATTTTTTTTTTCCCAACAATAGAATCTTTATGTTCCAGACAGCAAATTCACATACAAAAGCCCACTGCCATCGTCCCTCATGCCCTTTCTATCTGAGGCTGGGCTGAGAGAGACACAGGTGTAGGGGGGAGAGGTTGGAGGTTCACAGCAGACTTGTGTTTCAAATGTGGAGGTAGGAGTCCCTCTGGATGGTGATGATGGTGGTGGTGGTGGGAGGGCGGTATTATTGCATTTGCTGAGGACACCCCCTTTTGTATTCCCTGTGTCAGGAAACCAGGGAGGTCAGGACCCCCAAACAGAATCTGAAGCTCCAGGGTGACAGAGGGACCAGTTTGGCAGCTGATATGGAAAGTGTTGGGGGCAGGGGCTAGCTGCACAATCTGGCTGCACCTTCCCAGAGACTGATCTGGCTGAGGTAGATAGGGAACCCAGAGCCAACCTGGCTGAGATAGATAGAATGGAGGTGAGCAGGGAGGGAGCTGAGGACCTCAGCCAGGCTGGGAACCAGGGAGGGGGTGGTACCTATTGGAGTAGAGCAAGGGTGTGGTTGCAGATTCACTCCACATCAACCTGGGACTGCTGGACCATGGCCAAGCCAAGTCAGATGCTGTAATCTTGGTCCATGGTGTCTTCACCCCAGTAGCTCCCACCAGGCTGGGCTTAGGTCATCACAAGATGCAGTGGAAAGCTCTAGTAAGAGCTAACCTTGGTGTCTCCATTGGTGCTCCAGACGTCAAAGACAAACGCATCAAAGAAGGCAGAGTCACCAGCTACTCATCCCAGGGCCTCAGCCAGTTTGTTTAGGTTCCCCTTGTACTCCCCAAACTCTACCATGGTTGTCCCCAACTCTATGTCACTGATGCCTATGTAACTCTCCAGCAGGTCATCTTCTTTGTCAGTTGCCCTCTCAAAGGTTTAGGACAGACCGTCTACCATGGCAGGCCCCAGGATTGGAGCCCAGGAGGCCCTTGGCCAGTGCCCAGCTGGGGTCCCAGCCAGAGTCAGGACAGCCACCCCCTGAATCCATGCTGATCATGTCAAAAGCTTTGCAGGGCACTGTAAGCTTCATTGTGATGGTGCACCTCTGGGCAGTTCATTGAGCAGCTGGGCTACCTCATAGGGTTGACCACCCAGCAAGCTCAGCCTGTTGATAGCCTTGATCATGTCCTTCACACTAATGAGCTGGGTGTAGTGGTTGACGCTCCCCTCCTTGATGTGCTTGATGAAGGCCTAGCCAGCTGTTACCTGAGATGTTGAGCCCCAGCGCCTCCTCCAACTTGAACACCTTCATCTCCTTAAGCTGTCCCTTGATGTGGACAAAGATGAAGTCCTCCAGCCTGATCTGGCTTGCTAGGAGCTTGTTCATGTCCACTTTGTGGATGTCGAGGGTACAGAATATCGCCTCAACTGGCAGCTGGAAGGCCTTAGTGATCTTGCCATACTGCTTCTTGACATTGGTAAAGTTCATGATGCCACCAGTGGGACTGCCATGGGCCAGCTGGGTGTGGAACACAAGGCAGGGCCAGGGAGGGGGAGGCAAGCCCATCTGTGTCCACCCCTGCCTCACCTCCACCCATGGGCCCTGGCTTCCGTATGCCCAGCCCACTGTGTTCTGGCTCAGCTCTTCATTTTCCACCAGAGGTGGCATCTTTTTCTGATGCGCCAGACCCAGCAGCAAGAGGAGTGGGTAGAGGGGGTACCGTACCCCAGGAGATCTAGACTAGTGCAGTGGCTAACTCCTGGTCTTCTAGCTTCCGTCATTGCCTCCCCAAGGTCTCCAGTCAACTACGCAACTGGATCACTCCAGTCAACAGAGTGATCGAGCTGCGTAGCCGTAGGCAAGTCAATTTACTTGACAGGGTCTCAGTTTCCTTATTTGTGCTGTGGCCTGCCTGCATGCACCCAGCTCTCTTATTCCTGATCTTAAGGGAAACACTTTTAGTTTTTGCCCATTTGAATACGATGTTGGCCGTGGTTTGTCATATGTGGCTTTTATTATGTTGAGGTATGGTCCTTCTATTTCCACTTTGCTGAGAGTTTATATTATAAATCAGTACTGGATTTTATCAAATGCTTTTTCTGCATCTATTGTTATGATCATGTGACTTTTATCTTTCATTTTCTTTATGTGATATATCACATTTATTGATTTGTGAATATCGTACCAACCTTCCATCCTTAGGATAAATCCCACTTGATCATGGTGTATGATCTTTTTAATATATTACTGGATGCAGTTTGCTAATATTTTGTTGAGGATTTTAGCATCTGTATTCATCAGAGATATTGACCTGTAGTTTTCTTTGTTGTGTCATTGTCTGGTTTTAAAATTAGGATAATACTGGCCTCTTACAGAGAACTTGAAAGTCTTCACTTGTTTTGCATTTTTTGGATTAGTTGGAGGATAGGTGTTAGTTCTTCTTTGAATGATTAGCAAAATTCACCTGTGAAGCCATCTGGTCAGGACCTCTCTTTGCTGGGAGTTCCTTCATAATTGCTTCAGTTTCATTATTTATTAGTCTACTCATGTTTTCTGATTCTTCCTAATTCAGTTTTGGAAGATTGTTATGTTTCTAGAAATTTATTTATTTTGCCCAGGTTGTCCAATTTGTTGGATTATAGTTCATAGTATACAAAGGTTCTTACATTCCTTTGTATTTCTGTGATATCAGTTATTACTTCTCTTTCATTTATGATTTTATTTCTTTGAGTCCTGTCTTTTTAATGATGACTCTGGTTAAAGGTTTGTCAGTTTCGTTTTGCTTTTCAAAGAACCACCTCCAGGTTTCATTGATATTTTGAATTGTTTTTTTAGTCTCTACACCATTTATTTTCACTCTGATCTTGCGTATTTCCTTCGTAGTCTGGGCTTTTCCTGTTCTGTTCCTAGTACTTTTAGTTGTAAGGTTAGATTATTTGAACTTTTTCTTGTTTCTTGAGGTAGGCATGTAATGCTATGAACTTCCCTCTCATATCTGCTTTTGCTGTGTCCCATGGTTGGTTTTGTATTCATTTTTATTTGTTTCCTGATAATTTGTGATTTTTTCTTTTTAAAAAATTTTTAAGTATATTTTATTGATTATGCTATTACAGTTTTCCCAATTTCTTCCCCTTTATCCCTCCTCCGCCCTACACCCCCCAACCCTACAGCATTCCCCACCTTAGTTCATGTCCATGGGTTGTACATATTAGTTCTCTGAGTTCTCTGTTTCCTATGCCGTTTTTGGCCTCTCCCCGTCTGTTTTATGCCTACAAATTATGCTTCTTCCCTATACCTTTTCCCCCCATTCCATCCTTCCACCTCCCCACTGAAATCTCTCCGTGTGATGTCTATTTCTCTGATTCTGTTCCTGTTCTAGTTGTTTGCTTAGTTTTTGTTTTCATTGTTTGTCTTTTCTTTTAGGTTCATTTGTTGATAGTGTGAGTTTGTTGTCATTTTCCTGTTCATATTTTTTGTCTTCTTTTTCTTAGATAAGTCCCTTTAACAGTTCATATAATAAGGGCTTGGTGATGATGAAATCCTTTAACTTGACCTTATCTGGGAAGCGCTTCATCTGCCCTTCCATTCTAAATGAAAGCTTTGCTGAATAGAATAATCTTGGATGTAGATCCTTGCCTTTCATGACTTCAAATACTCCTTTCCAGCCCCTTGCCTGCAAGGTTTCTTTTGAGAAGTCAGCTAGTAGTCTTATGGGCACTCCTTTTTAGGTAACTCTCCCCTTTCCTCTTGCTACTTTTAATATTCTCTCTTTATCTTTGATTTTGGATAATGATGATGTGCCTTGGTGTGTTCCTCTTCGGGTCTAACTTCTTTGGGACTCTGGGCTTCCTGGACTTCCTGGAAGTCTGTTTCCTTCACCAGATTGGGGAACTTTTCCTTCATTATTTGTTCAAATAAGTTTTCAATTTCTTGCTGCTGTTCTCCTTCTGGCACCCTTATAATTTGGATATTGGAATGTTTCCTTTTGTCCCAGAGACTCCTCAGCGTCTCTTCATTTTTTTTTGTATTCTTGTTTCTTCATTCTGTTCTAGTTGGATGTTTATTTTTCCCTTTTGTTCCAAATTGTGGCATTGAGTCCTGGTTCCCTTCCTGTCACTGTTGGTTTGCTGAATATTTTGCTTTATTTCATTTTGGGTATCTTTCATTTGTTTTTTCATTTTGGCCAAGCTCAATCAGTTTTGTGAGCATTTTGATTACCAGGGCTTTAAATTTTCCATTAGATAGGTTGTGTATCTCTTCATGGCTTAGTTCTCTTTCTGAAGCTTTGCTCTGTCCCTTCATTTGGGTCATATTTCTTTGTCTTGGTGCACCTGTTAAGTTGTAATTTGTGATTTCTTTCTTGATCTCATTGGTAACCCACTCATTCTTTAATAACATGTATTTAGCCTCTATGTATTTGAATGTGTTTTAGTTTTTATTACTGAAGTTGATTTTTAGTTTTATGCCATTGTGATCTAAGAAAATATTTGATATGATTTAAGTCTTCTTGAATTTGTTAAGACTTATTTTGCATCCTAACATGTGGTCTGTCTTTGAGAATGTTCCATGTGCACTTAAGAAGAATATGTATTCTCTTGCTTTGGAGTGAAATATTCTGTAAATGTCAGTTAAATTCATCTGTTGTTTCCTTGTTGTTTTTTTGTGTGGAGGGTCTACCTATTGGTTACAGTGAGGTGTTAAAATCCCCTACTATGATTTTATTGCTATCTCTTCCTTAAAGTCCACCAAGATTTCCTTTATATATTTAGGTGCTACTATATTGGGTGCATATATGTTTACAAGGGTTATATCTTCTAATTGGGTGGATTCCTTTAGTATTGTAAAGGGACCTTCTTTATCTCTTGTTATGGCCTCTGTTTTGAAGTCTATTTTTTCATCTCCACTGGCATGGAATATTTTTTTCTATCCGTTCATACTCAGCCTGAGTAAATCTTTTGTTCTGAGTCTCTTCTAGACAGCATATTTATATGGGTTATGTTTTCTTATCCATTCAACTATCCTACATCTTTTGATTAAAGCATTTATTTCATTTACATTTAAGATTATTATTGATATTCATTGGCAATTTTTTCCTGCATGCCTATGTTCCTGCCTGTTTCTTTTTCTTAAAGGAATCCCTTTAACATTTCTTGCAATGATAGTTTGGCGGTAATGAATTCCTTTAGCCTTACTTTTTTTGTCTGCAAAGCTCTTTATTTCACCTTCAGTTTTAAATAATAGCCTTGCTAAGTAAGTAGTATTGGTTGCAGGTCCTTGCTTTTTATTACTTTGAATACTTCATGCCAGTCTCTTCTGAAGTATTTCTGTTGAGAAATCAGCTGACAGCCTTACAGAAGCTCCCTTGTAGATAACTAACTGTTCTCTCTTGCCACCTTTAAGAGTTTCTGTGTCTTTAAATTTTGCCCTTTTAATTATAATGTGTCTGGTGTGGGTTTCTTTGACTTTTTCTTTATTGGACTCTCTGTGCTTCCTGAATTTGTGTGACTTTTTTCTTTACCAGGTAAGGGGAATTTTCTGTCATTATTTCTTCAAACAGGTTTTTCATCTCTTGCTCACTTTATTCTCTTTCTGGTACCCCTATAATGAAGATTTTGTTGCATTTCATGTTGTCCCAAAGTTCTCTTACATTATCCTCATTCTTTCTAAGTCTTTTTTTCTTTTTGTTGCTCCGATTGGATGTTTTTCTCTACCTGTCTTCCAAATCTCTAATTTGACCCTCTGCTTCATCCAGCCTACTTTTAATTCTCTCTTTTGTATTTTTCATTTCATATATTTTTCATTTCCTACTGTTTCTTATTCATAGTTTCTGTATCCTTTTTCATGCTGATTTGGTTTCTACTAAGTTCCTTATAGTTCCTGTTGAGCTCCTTTTAGTTCTCACTAAGTTCCTTGATCATCCTTATAACCATTACTTTGAACTCCATGTCCTGTACATTGCTTGCCTCCATTTATTTAGCTCTTTTTCTGGAGACTTCTCATTTTCTTTCATTTGACGGTTGTTTCGTTTTCTCTCCATTTTAGTTCTCTCTTTGTGCTTGTTTCTATGTATTAGATAAAATTGCTTTGAGTCCCAGTCTTCCTGGTATGGACTACGTAGTAGGATACCTGTGGGACACAGTAGTGTAGTCTCACTGATCTCCTGATCTGGATGGTTAGGAATGTTTCTTGTTTGGATTATGTGGGCTCTTCTGTTGTAATTGGATCTTGATTCCTGTTGGTCCATTCATGAGTGGGTTCTCCCCTCTGGCTGGGCGACTGAGAGGCTCAGCCCCAGCCACGTCATGAAAGCTGTTGTACAGGTGTCGTGTCGAGGTGGTTTCTGCCCATTCTTGGTTAAGTCTCCTCTTCAGATAGTTTTCAGTTGATAATTCAGGGTGCATGTTCCCTAATTTAGTTTTATGTCCCCTTTTGTGTGAGAAGGATCTTTCTACTCTGTTATTACCTTGCGACCCTCTCTTGTGCACTTAATATTGAGGCCCTTAGTGACAAGTATAAAACATAAATGCATCAGCTCTGTGTAATGCCATACTAGTTTGTCTTTCCTCTCTGTGTTTGGAAGTGTTGATGGTATAATGTAAGAAATGCCCGAACTTGTAGAGAATTTTTATGAGGGTGTGTGTGTGTGTGTGTGTGTGTGTGTGTGTGTTTTGGGTTAAACTGATGACATGTGTCTGGGAAGCAAGATCTCAAGTGCTCAGGAGAAAAACAGTTTTCGGTTTCTTTTATACATTTGAAATTAATGAGAGAACATAGGGAAGATTATATGGAGGTTGGAGGCAGGGATTGTATTATAAGGTAGGTAGTAAGATTATGTGCTCTCTTAAGAGTGATTAAGGTGTATTTCAAAAGTGTGTTAACCTAGATTCACAGAAACAATGGACAGGGTTTGCTTAAAAGTCTGCATTGAAGAAGTTATAGGCCAAAGTTGCAGTTTTGATCTCTGGTTAGGGCACATACAAGAAGCAACTAATGGAAAGCATAAATAAGTGGAACAACAAATCAGTGTTTCTCTGACTTATATACACAGACACACATCTATATATCCCTCCTCCTTTTCCCTTTTTGTGTGCCTCTCTCTCAAATCAATAAGTAATTTTTAAAAATAACAATTTATGTGCCTGGGCATAACTAACCACCAGGACCTGCCTAGTTGGAATTTATTATCAGATCACCCTATCAGGTTACTTACTGTAGAATCCCACTTTCTTACACAGAATTTCCACTTGTGTTGGGAACAGTAGTTTTGGCATAGAAGGAAAGTGAAAGATTTTGAATGAAGAGGGGATGATTGAACAGAAATACAAAGGTTAAATATGTTGAATTTGTTTTGAATAATTAATTGAGCATTGGGGAAAGGTAAAGTCTAGTTGGAAAGTGATTTCAGGGGTGATGATGAAATTAGTGACTTCTAGGTGATGAAGAAATGGCAGTTAGAAATGTCTTTATAAAGTGAAACTTAGCCATCCCTACTGTAGATCAGGATTTAGCTAAGTGGTTGGTCCTCTTTGCTACTTTTTCAGACTTTTCAAAGACCTCCTTATGAATGTCTCACTGATCACAAGTTCCGACTGCATGGACTCCAAGGCAGGCTTTCTGATGAGATTCCTATGTTTTACCACAGATACACTCACATAAGTATTTATTTAAGTATGTTATTTTCTTAAGGGTTTATGTTTAGATTTTTGTGAAATTGTTTTTTACACTGATATAAAAATAACCGTGAGTAGATTTGCTCCAGTCATGTGTGTGTATATTAGTTTGGTGATTAATGGGGTTGGAGGTTAGAAATAGGGGTGGGTGGGAATGGATGAGTTGCTTGTTAAGGAAAAGGAGAATATTCCTATGCTAATCCAGGGTCTGGATAAGGAGCAAAGCAGCTGGGCAGACAATGGCTGTGGAGCCAAAAAGTCTGCAGTGAGTCCAGGCCTTCTCAGAAAGCTTGTTAGACCTGGGCCTGGAGCTGCCTAGGAGGGAGGGACCTCTGGAAGCTGGGTCTTTTCCTTACTGCTTGATGGATTTGGCAGCAGGCCACCTTGTTGAAAATACCCAAACCTCACTACTAGAAAGTAAAAATTAAGGGTGGGGGATTAACTGAAAAGAATGACCTTAGTCTGTTTTTTCAGCTGACCTCAGCCTTTTCCATTTGTTTGTTTGTTTGTTTTTGTCCTGATTGAACTATTGGTTCAGCCTTCTTACTGTTTGCAAAGTTTTAACATTTTTTACTTTATTCTTGGTGTTATTTTCCTGAAGAAGAGACTGTACCTATCTATCTATCTATCTATATATATATAGCAAAGGAAATTTATTTAGATGTCTATTTGCACTATTTAATTTATATAATTATATCATAATTATAGAAACAGTTAATATGGTAGGACAAATAAAGGGAACGTCATCAGCATTTATGTCATTAGTAACAACAATAACAACTGACATCTGTTACTTTTCAAATGTTTAATACCGAGGTAGGTGCAAGGTGCTAATTCATTTGGGTAGTAATATTGTCCCCATTTAGTGGCTGAGGAAAGTGAAACCTATTTAGCTTGAGTAAGTTTTCCAAAATTACATAGCAGATACATAAATACTAGATACTATACTATACTAGATACTAGGTATACTATATATTTTGTACATACTAGATAGCTAGTATATAGTATATAGAATAGATAGTATACTATACTACATACTAGTATACCAGATACATAGATACTAGAGCTGATACATAAAACTTTCCAGGCTGAGGAAATTATCCCCCTACCCATTCAGTTCTTCTGTGGGTCAAATAATTCAAAAGACATACAGGCATTTAATAGGAGAAAATCAAATTTTAATACATACACAGGGAGAATTCATGTTAGCGTAGAAATTCCAAAGACAGGCAAAATGAGGTATATAAGTTATTTTGGATCAAGGAGGCAGGCAGTTCACAAGTAGATGGGAAAGAGCAAACATTTGGTAAATGAAGTCTTTAAGGGCTATCAGAAACAGTGGCACACAGGGGGGATCTAGCAAACGAGTGTTTGCTTAAATCTTCCCTATGTGCCACACTTAATTCATATTTGCTAAGGTGACTATGCTACGGTTCCCTTCCCGAAGCAGGTTTCTCTATCAGAATATCTGTAGGTAGGTAAGAGAAAAGGGGAAAAAAAGCCTTCTTATTGAGTTTAACTTGAATTGTTTTCAGCTTGAAATAATTTCTATGCCAGGTGAACAAATTGTGGGACATTTCATTCCTCACCTCCGTAAAACTAGTAGACTGCCATCAGAATTCACCCTCCTAAATTTGCCAGGATATTATATAAAAAGTGCCTTTTATCAAGGATACAAACTCATGTGATCTTCTTGAAATAGATAGTTTAAAAGGGTCAGTGCCAGAGTGCAGAACTAGTGGCAGTTTTTCCCACATCAAACAAACGAGCCTCGAGGATTCGAGATGGTGGCAGTGAATGGTGTAGGTGGAACCTACATTCACCTCCTTCTAGGAACAAACTGGAATTACAACTAAAACACAGAGCAAGCAACCTGAATAACCAACTGAAGACTAGCTAAAGAGAAGTCTTAAAACCAACAATTTACATAAGAATTGAGATTTTCCCACATTGAGACTTGCAGGAAGGGTGGAGACATACAAAGGGCTGGCCTTCCACATCCACGGGTGGAGGCTGAGATTTCAGAGGGATATCTCAGCTGCAGTGGTTTCCTGAGGAGCTCCCCAGCGCCAACAACAATAGCTGGGGGGGGGGGGGAGAATCTCACATAACATCTGGCTGTGAAAATCAGTGGGAATTCTCTCTGCCATGGACAGGCGATAAGTCTGCTAGAGACACAGGTGACCTCTTAAAGGGACAATGCACAAAATCTTGTTTGCAGCTGCTCACCTAAGGCTTTGGTGGAGGGAGGGTAGAGCAGACTAGAGTCACATGAGAAGAATCTGGGGTTTGTGCCTGGGAGAGGAAGCTGAAAGGACAGCTGCCAGGATCCCTGTGCTGAGTCCCTCTCTGACACAGCAAATACCATCTTTTTTAAATGGCACACTGCCATCCTTACAGCATCAGGCAGGGGGAATGTAATAGCTCTACCTCATGAATTCCCTGTCACCCCACCCTAAGGAGTTCATGACCTGTTGAGGAATCAGCTGCCTGGCGTAGAAGTCTGGAGCATCAGTAATTGAGTTCTGTGGCTTTGGGGTAGGAGCCATTCCCCCTACTTCCTTCAGAGAGATCTGCTAGCCCCACCCCCTAAGCTCCCAGAAGCCCCACCCTCTGGACTCCTGGTAGCTCTGCTCTGTCCAGGTCTGGGCAGAACCAGGACAGGCTGAGTTGTGTTCTTTAGAAGTGGGGGCCACACCTGAACTTTCCCCACACCTGACTGGCACCACCCCCCTCCCAACTCCTAGTGGCTTTGTGCTGCTGAGATCAGGCCCTGGCAGAATTTGGGGTAGACTGAGTTGTGTGTCTCTAAGACAGGAGAAATTTTTCCATCACATGCCCAACCCATGCACAGCCTTCCATTCACATGGCCAAATCTTGGTCTGTTTGGACTGATAAACTCTTTCAGCCTCACCCTGACGACTCTATGTGTGATACCTGTCCCACCACAAAGGTCTGCATACACACAGAGGGAAGCAGCTAAACTTGGTATCCCCTGGGACATTTGCTGAGTAATCTTAGACCAAACACTGGCACCAGGTTTAAACCTGTGTGGATCTGGTGATCCCCTCACCCTTACCTGATGACTCACTGAGAACCTTTCACATGCAACTCAAGTACTGGCAGAGGTTCCTTGAGTAAGTGGGCTTAACAGGCAGCCCAAAGGTGGAGGCAGATCTTGGTGTTCTTTCAGACTTTTGCTGACCTGACCCTGATCCCAGTGCTGGTGAAAGCTATCCTCGATGTGCAGCTTTGTTCTTATCATACACACCCAGGCCCAGCAGAGGCAGCCACAAATTGTAATTGTTTCGTAACTCCAAACAGGTTGCCCAGGGACAGTCACAGATAGTGTCTGACTTTCGTCTGCACCTGAGTCCCTCCTAAGAGGCCCCAGAACCAACATATCCAGTGACCATCTTGAGACAACATCAAAGCAGGATTGAATTCGCTTCATTGGTAGAATATCCAAAGGGATTTTTCAGCAGGCATCAGAAGCTGCTGAGAAAGATTCTGCTCTGGGTGGTCGGCACCTGCAGAGCAGCTTGTATACTGTGGTTAGGGTTGAATCTCACAGTCAGCCAGCCTAAGGGTCAACTCCACATGGGAATGGGCCAATAGCCGTCAAGACTCAGTTCCAACAGGAGTGCCCATGTAACCCACACAAGAGTCATTCTTGGAGTAGGTGAGTGAGGAGACTGTGCCATGGAGTCCCAACAAGACACCTACTGCATAAGGCCACCCTACCCAAACTGGGATTTGTATGTACCTAATATGTAGAAACACACATAAAGAGGCAGCCAAAATGGGGGAACAAAAAACATCCCAAAATGAAAGAACAGGAGAAATCTCTGGAAAGAGCTAAATGGAATGGAGGCAAGTAACTTACCAGATACAGAGTTCAAAAGAATGCTTATAAGGATGCTCAAGAAACTTAGAACTACAACAACATGAAAAAGGATATAGAAACCATAAAAAAGTCAGAAATGGAGAATACAATATGTGAAATGAAAACATGAGAAGGAATAAACAGTAGGGTGAAGCAGAGGATCAAATCAGGGATTTGGAAGACAAGGTAGTAGAACACACACAAACAGCAACAAAAAGGAAAAACAGTTTTCAAATTGAGGATAGTTTAAGCTTTTTTGGGACAACATGAAGTGAACCAAAACCTGCATTGTAGGGTACCAGAAGTAAAAAGAGTGAGCAAGGGATTGAAAATGAATTTGAATAAACAATGATGGGAAACTTCCCTAACTTGATGTAGGAAGGACACACAAGTCCAGGAAGCACAGAGAGTCCCAAACAAGATGAACCCAAAGAGATCAGACCAGTATACATCATAATTAAAATGCCAGTTTAGGCATGAAGTATTCAAAGTGATATAAAGCAAGGATCCACAACCAAGACTACTTTTGAGTGATAGGCTTGGATATCATTTTTTTAAATGATATTTAAAATTTGGCTATTTAAAATTGAAAGAGAAATAAAGAACTTCCAAGACATGAAAAAGCTAAAGGAGTTTGTTACTAACAAACCAGTATTGCATGAAATCTTAAAGGGTCTTCTTGAAGAAGAAGAAAGACAAGAATAAAGGTAAAGGAGTAAATGGCAATAAATACATGCCTATCAATAATCACTTTACTTTTTTTTTTTAAAGATTTTATTTATTTGTTTCTAGAGAGGGGGAGAGAAGGAGAGAGGGAGACAAATATCAATGTGTGGTTGCCTCTCGAGCGCCCTGTACTGGGGACCTGGCCCACGGCCCCGGCTCAATCCACTGAGCTACACCAGTCAGGATCAATAATCACTTTAAATGTAAATGGTTTAAATGATCCATTCAAATGGCATAGGGTAGCTGAACAGACAGGAAAGCAAAACTCAGATATATGCCATCTACAAGAGACCCACCTCAAAAGGAAAGGGATGGGGAAAATATTCCATACAAATGGAAATGAAAAAGGTAGAATAGCAATAACTTTATATCTGACAAAATATATAAAGGCCATATTAAGAGCCAAAGAAGGACACTACATAATGATAAAGGGAGTAATCCAACAAGAGGATATAACTCTTATAAACATTTATGCACATACAGTCATAGTAAGGGACTTCAACACCTCACTGATATCAATGGATACATCTTCCAGACAGAAAATCAACAAGGAAACATCAGCCTAAAATCACGCACTAGACAAGACGGATTTTTTATCTTCAGAGCATTTCAATCCAAAGCAGCAGTATATACATTGTTTTCAACTACAGTGAATCAACTACAGTGAAAACAAACTCAACATTCAAACACAAGGTTAAATAGCATGTTATGAAATAATAAATGGATGACCAATGAGATCAAAGAAGAAATCAAAAATTACCTGGAAACAAATGAGAGTGAACACACAACAACCAAAAATCTATGGGACATAGCAAAAATAGTCATGAGAGGAAACTTTGTAGCATTACAGGCCTATGTCAAGAAGAAAGAAGAATCTCAATTCATCCCTGTACATGAAAGAACTAGAAAAAGAACAAGAAAAACGCAGAGTAACTAGAAGGAAGGAAATAAGATCAGAGGGGAAATAAATGGTATAGAGACTAAAAAAAACAATTGAAAAAAAACAGTGAAACCAGGAGGTAGTTCTTTCAAAAGATGGACAAAATTGATGAACCTTTAACCAGACTCATCAAGAAACAGAGAGAGAGAGCCCAAAGAAATAAAATCAGAAATTGAAAGAGGCAAAGTAACAACAGATAAATCGTAAGAAAATACAATGGATAACTATATCCCAACAAATTGAATAACCTCAGTGAACTGGACAAATTCCTAGAAACATGCAGTCTTCCAAAACCTAATCAGGAAGAATCAGAAAGCGTGACTAGACCGATAACAACTAATGAAGTTGAAGCAGTAATCAAAAAATCTCCCAATAAACAAAAGTCCTGATTGGATGGCCTTATAGGCAAATTTTACCAAACATTCAAAGAACTAACACCTATCCTCCTCAAACTATTCCAAAAAATTCAAGAGGAGAGAAGCTGTTTTTTACAAGGCCACCATTATCCTTATTCCAACACTAGATGAAGACACTACAAAGAGAAAATTATAGGCCAATATCTCTGATGAATATAGATGCTAAATCATCAACATTGTATTAGCAAATTTGATTCATCAATACATTAAAAAGATCATACACTACCCTGGCTGAACAGTGGGCTCAGTGCCAGCCTGCAAACCGAAAGTCTGCTGGTTCAGTTCCCAATCAGGGCACATGTGTGGGTTGTGGGCCAGATCCCCATGGGGGACATACAAGAGGTAACCAGTCAGTGTTTCCTTCACACATTGATGTTTCCCTCTCTTTCTCACTACTTTCCCCTCTCTCTAAAAATAAAAAAAAAAAAATCTTAAAAAAAAAGTCACACGCCATAATCGAGTGGGTTTATTTTGGGGATGCAAGGTTGGTGCAATATTTGCAAATCAATAACTGTGATAGATACATTAAACAAAATGAAGGATAAAAATCATATCAACATAAGCAGAAAAAGCATGTGATAAAATCCAGCACGCATTTATGATAAAAAGTCAGCAAAGTAAGAATAGAGTGATCATACTTCAACACAGTAAAGACTATATATGAAAATCTTACAGCCACCATCATACTCTGCGAGCAAAACCTAAAAGCATTTCCCTTAAGATAAGGAACAAGACGGAGATGTCAGCTTTTATCACTCTTATTCAACATAGTATTGGAAGTCTTAGCCACAGTGACCAGATAGGAAGATCAAATAAAAGACATCCAAATTGGAAAGGAGGAAATAAAACTCACTTTCTTCAGATGGCATGACATCATATGTTGAAATCCCTAAAGACTCCACCAAAAAACCACTAGGTTTAATACATGAATTTGGCAAAGTAGCAGGATACAAAAGTAATATCCATAAATTGGTAGCACTTTTGTAGACCAATAATGAACACTCAGAAGGAGAAACTAAGAAAGCAATCCCATGTTACATTGGAACAACAATAAAAATAAAGTACTTAGGAATAAACTTAAGCAAGGAGGTAAATACCTGTAGTCAGAAAACTATAGAATATTAAAGAAAGAAATAGAGGAAGACACAAACAAATGGAGGCATATATTATGTTCATGGATTAGAAGAATTAACATTATTAAAATGTCCATATTTCCAAAGCAGTTAATAGCAATTGCAATTCAGTGCAATTCCTATTAAAATACCAACAGTATATTTCACAGATCTAGAACAAATATTCCAGAAATTTGTATGTAATCATAAAAGAGCTCTGGTAGCTTCAGTAGCCTTGAGAAAGATTAACAAAGTTGAAAGGATCAGAATATTGGATATCAAACTATACTGAAAAAGCCATAGTAATCAAAATAGCCTGGTACTTGCACAAGAGCAGATACATAGTTCAGTGGAATAGAACAGAGAACTCAGGAATCCACCCAAGCCTTTATAGTCAATTAATACTTGAGAAAGCAGGCCAAAACATACGATTGGGTAAAAACAGTTTCTTTGGTAAGTGGTGTTGGGAATATTGGATTGGTACATCCAAAAAATGAAAATAGACCACTAAGTTATGCCATACACAAGAAAATCTCAAAATAGATAAAAGACTTGGGTTGTAAGACCACAAAAATTGTAGAAGAAAACATAGGCAATAAAATCTCAGACATCTCATGTAGCTATATTTTTGTTGATACATCTCCTATGACAAGGGAGACAGGAAAAAATAAACAAATCTGACTACATCAAAGTAAAAAGCTTCTGCACAGCTAAAGAAACCATCAGAATGAAAAGGGAACCCACTGTATCAGAGAACATATCTGCCAATGACGCATCCGTTAAATAAGAAGTTAATTTCCAAAATAAAGAACTTACTCAATTCAATTCCAGGAAGACAGTCAAATTAAAAAATGGGCAAAGGATCCAAATAGATACTTCTCCAAGGAGGACATACAGATAGCCCATAGATACATGAAAAGATGCTCAACATCACTAATCATCAGAGAGATGCAAATTAAAACCACAATGAGATATCACCTGACACCTGCCAAAGTGGTTATCATCAATAAATCAACTAACAACAATTGCTGACAAGGATGTGGAGAAAATGGAGCCCTGGTGTACTGTTGGTGGGAATGTAGATTTTGGTGTAGTCTCTGTGAGAAGCTGAGGTATATACCTCAAAAACTTGAAAATAGAATTGCATTATGACCCAGTGATTCCACTTCTGGGAGTGTATCTAAAGAAACCTGAAACAGTAATTTGAAAGAATATGTGTGCTCTTATGTTCATTGCAGCATTATTTGTAATAGCCAAGATTTGGAAGCAGCCCAAGTCACCATCAGTAAATAAGTGGATAAAAAAGCTGGGATACATTTATCCAGTGGGATACTACTCTCAGGAGTGAAAGAAAGAGAGAGAGAGAGAGAAAGGGAGGGAGGGAGAGAGAGAGAGAAGGGGGAGAGAGAGGGGGAGGGAGTGAGGGAGGAAATTTAAGCTTTTGCAACAGCATGGACATACTTGTAGAGGTATTATTTTAAATGAAATAAATGAGAGAAAGACAAATACCACATGATTTCATATATATGGAATCCAATGAAGAAAATAAACTAACAAAGTAGAAACGGAGTCACAAGTACAGAGAACAGACTGGCAGCTGTTAAAGTGGAGCAGGAAGGGGGCCTGGGTGAAAAGGGGGAAAGGATTAAGTGCCCCCCTCAAAAAAAACACCTCATAGACACAGACAACAATATGGAGATCCCAAAAAAGTGGGATAGGGAGAGGTAGGAGAAGGTAAAAGGTGGTGATAAGTGGTCATGGGAGGAGACTTGACTTCGGGTGGTTAACACAATACATTATACAGATGATGTATTGTAGAATTGGACCCCTGAAATCATATAATTTTATTAACCAGTATCACAATAAAGCAATAAAAAGTTTCAAATTTTTAAATGAGTTTTATTGATATATTTTAAAAACAAAGCATACTTTTGGTTATTTCCTTGAAAAAAATGTGTTAGTATATTATCCAGTTAGTTCTTTTAGACTATTTATCTTATACTTTTATTGTTATATTATGACTTAACTATGGTTTCTAGATGTCTGTCTTTGATTGACTATGCAGTAACTTAAGTAATTAGGCTTTTATTATTTCAACAAATTTCTCATAATGACTGTATTATAGCAACTAGCTATTGCTGCCCAACATTACCCCAAAATTTAGCAGCTTTAAACAACCAACACTTCCTGAAGATCGAGAATCTACCAGGGCTTAGCTGGATGCTTCTGATTTATGGTGAAAGTGGATTGTGGTTTAGCTGTCTGTGAAGCCGCTGCATCACCTAAAGCTTCTTTGCTGCTGATGGATCCCATTAATGACTAAGGTGACTCACTCACTTGGCTGTTGGCACGAGGCCTGGGTTTTTTGCCACATAGACCTCTCTGTGAGGCTGCTTGAGTGTCCTTATGATATTTAAGCTGGCTTCCCTCAGAAAGAGTATTTCAAGGAGTAATCTCTGAAGTGCCTTTTAGAATCTAGCCTCAGAAGTTACATTCTGTTGTTTCCATTTTATTTGTTAGAAGTGGGAATTCATGGGAGGGAATTAGGATCCTCCTTTTGAAGGTAGTTTTAGCATTTGTGGACATTTTAGATCATGCAATGATCTTCAGTAGATTTTTTTTTAAACTGTGAAAAAAAATAATCACTTATGAACTGTAGTTTGTAGTCTAGCTGTGGCAATATAAACTGTATAGCACTGTTCGTGATGGACCCTGGACCATGAATTTATTTTATCAGCCAAATAAATATATGTGATGTTAATGCTTTTATTAATCTGATTTTTAAATGAACACTGGTGTTTCTGGGCCCTCTTCTTTGTTCTTAGAAGGCCATCTCATACAGAGTTACCACTTTAAATCTCTCTCTCTATACAATTGACATAACAGATTTATATTTTCAGTTCCAAATGTTTCCTTTAAGGTTCAGAATCAAATGCTCCTTAGACATTACTTTTGTTCCAAAATTGAACCCCTGATCTCTTCTCATTCTCCTAAAAATCCACTTGTCCCTACTACACTTACTTGCTCGTGCCAGAAATGTAAGGATCTCCTTTGACACCCCTCACTTCCCCACATCTAATCTGTTACCAAATCCTACTGAGTCTGTTTTTCTTTTGAAGTATATCTTGAATTCAGCTACTGTAGCATTGCCACTGTCCTAATGTTAACTACCATCATACCTCTCCTAAACTCCTACAATACCCTTCTCACTAGTCTATTTGCTTCTGTTTTTGTCCTTTCCAGCCCATGACATAGAAACCAAATAATTGCCTTCCCATCCCCCTTAGATTTAAATTCCGACTCCTTCATATGATCTTGCCTGACTTGGTTTTTGTATTTTGTTTCTTCAACCTCGTCTCCCACCACACTACCCCTTATTCTGAACATTGTTCTTTCTTCTTCCCTGCCTCAAGATCTTTGTACAGGCTATTCCTTATGCCTAAATGCTAGCCCCCCTTTTGTTTTTACCTGACTAACTCTTATTCTTCAGATTTCAACTTAAACGTCACTTTTCATTATTCCCTTGACCTCTCCATCCAGTTTAGATTAGATCACTCACTCACTCACTCACTCACATCCCTCCAGGACCTAGCACTTTTCTTTCTTTGATGCCACAAGTTAGTTGTTTGTATTGTCCTGTTTGATGTCTGAATATCTTGTCTTGTTTGATGACTATGAACTCCATGAAAGCTGGGTTTGTTTCACTCTCATCACTCTATTCTCGCTAACAGAGAATCATGCATATAATAGGCATTTTAATAAAAAGTAAATTAACATTCAATGGCAAGAATACTGTTCACACAGGATTTCAGAATTGGAAGGTATCCGATGAATCATTGAATTAGTCTAGTCTCATTTCCATCATGCCTGTCATGTCGTTGACAAAAGTGCATTCATACTTTGTTTCTTTGATACTCTGAGAGCAAAGACCTCCAGTTCTTTCAGTTGTATCTCAAGTATAGTCATTTCTCTGTCATTTTCATTCCTGTCATTCTTCTCTAAAGTTTTTAAGAGGCCCAACCAGGTAGCATAAAGTAAGGTGGTTACTTACCCTCTTTGATTATAGCAGTGTGCATCAATCAGTGCTTGATAAGATTGATTCATATCTTAGCAGTTGTCATAAGTGCTGATGCATAGTGAGCTTATAATCATAACATTTTTCTTTTAATGATTAGGGATTTTCATTGTTAAATTACAAATAGGGTATTTGAAATCATTTTTACCTTTAGACCTTCCATGACCAATAGCTGTTCTCCACATAAGTTATTACAGTTTTTTAGTCTATAAAAATTTCTTGCAGATTGGATTGTCATATATAGCACCTGTTATTTCCTGTGCCCAGTTGGTAAATGTGTTATAAACATGTATGCAATGAGGAAATTTATATTGAGCACCTACTCTGTACTACTCTCCAAAATACTTTATAATGTGTAGTTTACATAATGTTATGTACATAAAATATCCAGCAGGCAATCAGTATAGGCAGTTAACACCTGGACTCTGGAATCAGATCTTCTTGATTAGAATTACAGTCCTGCCACTTAGCAACTGTTTGATCTTTAACAAATTTCGTACTTTATTTAGCTCAATTTCCTCATCTGTAAAATTAAATAGTAACTGTACCTATCTTATGTGGTAGTTGTAATGAGTTGATAAATATATTCAAAGCATTTATAATGTTGCTGTGAATATGTGTTAGCTGTCATCTAACTCAGTTTTCAAAATAATTGTTAATGATACAGTTCCAGTTTTACAGATGAGGAAACTCATCCAGAGAGGTTAGGTTACTTCTTTAAGGCAGATCCAGGATTTGAACTGTATCCAGAGTAGCAGAGTAACAGATGTTTATGTCACTCTGGAAGAAATCACACATAATACTTTTGCTCTGAAAGGGACTGTGAGTGTGGCAAGTGCTTAGAGTCTTATCAACCACCCTACAAGGTGCCTTGGTTGTACCTCTAATGAGATAAGACCACATTTTAGGTTTAAATAAATTGATGAGGAAACTGACACTGAAAGATGGAATCAATCATAGCAGTCAGTTTCCTGCCCAAGACTGTGAGCTCCTTGAAACAGAAGTCATACTCATGTTTGTTTTTCTAGGACCTTGCACTTACGGATAAATACGTACTCGGAAATGTTGTTGGTGAATAAATGAGTGAATGAATCAGTAAGGGAAGGTGTTGTGGGGGAGTGAGAGCAGAGCTGGTAAGGGACGCAGAAGCGATGCCAGGGTTTTTGGTGTGGGTGACTGCACAGAGAGGGTCACCCTTCACTGTGATAGCAAGTGGGAGGAGGAGGAGGCAGGTCTAAAGGAGTCAGAAGGAAAGTTACTGAGTTTGATTTAGACAGGTGGGGTATAATCCTAGTAGAGATATTTAATAGGCAAATAGAAATAGAGAGAGAAACAACAGGGTTGGATATATACTGAAAACTTTTGAATTTGGAACCTGGAACAAGTGTCCCTGGAATCATAATTTTATAATGCCAAGTTTTCCCAAGAAATGGTATTGTCACATTATAGGTGTTATTTTGTAATTAGTTTGGACTATACATTCTACTCTCTCAGCACAATGTATATGGGAAGCAAATTAGTTTTATAATAGAGAAGTGAGAAATTGCAGATTTTTAGAACTATACCATATATAAAATGTACAATATAAATGACATCTCACTGTAAACTTTATTTCCTTAATACTGTAAGTGCCTTTGGAGAAATAGTAAAAGTGAAAAATTCTTAAGTAGGTGAAATAGAAAGCTAAGGTTATTTATGATAGAAATTATGCCAGCATTGTGTCATAAATAAACAAAATCTTTTTCATTTAAGAATAATGCAGGCTGGCCTTAACTGGTGTGGTTCAGTGGGTTGGGCTTCCTCCTGCAAACCAAAAGGTTGCTGGTTGGATTCCTGTCAGGGGATGTGCCTTGGTCCCTGCTTGGGGCATGGAAGAGGCAATAGCACATTGATGGTTCTCTTCCTCTCTCTCTCTCCCTTTCCCTGTCTCTGAAAATAAATAAATAAATTTTTTGGACAAGAATTCACGCTGAAGTCAAAATCAAATTGCCTGAACCAGTAGGATGGAAAGAAAACAATTAGATTCACCTTTATACAAACTAGCCTTTTTTGTGTGTTACCTGTTTAACTGTTTTATAATTGCTGAATCTTAATTGGAGAGGTTATGTTTCACCTCATCCATATTAAAAGCTCAATTTTATTCTAATAAAGTCAAGATTTGCAGTATTTTAAGAAAATAATTTTATTTAAGGTACATTTCTATTGGTTTTGCTTTAATGATAATGCATATGGCATATTTAAGTGTGTGATTTTCTAGGTAGGCTTTCTCTTCTATCTATAAAATAAATTATTAGAAAGATTCAAGACATTTTTATCATATCTACTAGGATTTGAAAGATTATTAATATGAATGGTATAGTATTTTAAATTCAACTTTTCTTGTTTTGTTCTTAATATATTTAGAAGTTTTCTTGGCAGTTAAAAAATAATTATTTTAGGGCAGCCAGAAAAGTCGAGGTTATTTAGTGTATTTATCTTGTTTTACATACGGTTGATCTAAGGTCAGGGAGGTGATTACCCATTACTAAATTATTTAAACTTTTGTATTATAGTGCCTTTTTAAAGCAGAAAAAAAAAACCCAAAGATAGCTGTAATCTTGAAAAACGTATTTCATTGTTAAAAGCTGTGTTTGGGCATTTGTTTTTCTCTTTGTTTTTGAAAACTTCAGAATTCAGTCATATTTATTACCTTTTTCATATTTTTGTCTTTCAGGAGTCAGGAAAAAGCAGTGGAAATTGGAGTCACTGTAAAATCATTAAGACCTTTTACAAGAAAATCTCACTGAATAAAAGTCATTTAAATTAGTGCTATACTAAGACCAGTTATTAAAGGTGACGGTGTACAAGAAACATTAAAATTGAACAATGACTCAGCTATATATTTACATTAGATTGTTGGGAGCCTATCTGTTCATCATTTTTCATGTTCAAGGTAAACCAATGTTTGTTTAAGCAATGTAATCTTTTTAAATAATTCATTTCTCTATGTCAAAAAGCATGTTTTTTCTTATAACTGCTCTTTCAACTCATGTACCTTTGTGATCAGTTCGGCCCAGTATCACAGCATAATTTTTAACTAAGTAGGCAAGAACAGGTATCCCAAATAAATGTTGAACTTGACTGTAATAGAAATATTTTCAGGTATTTGTAAAATCTCAGCCTCTCTGAACTTATTCTCTTATTCACCTATGTTAATAGGTGTTATGATATGTAGTGTCCGATCTTGTAAGGATTAAATGAGATAAAGTATAAAATAAAGTACCTGACCTATTGCCTAAGGCAATAGGTAATTAGATACTTAAGACTTAACGGTGGTTTAAAACTCATGTCTCCTTTAAAGTACAATAAGGAATAAATGTAAATAACTTTAAAAATCATTGTTAAAAGACTTCAGAAATATAAATGGCACTTATGTGTGCTGAATACTATAATTTCTTCATTAAGTACTCAGGTTTTTTTTTATGACCCATATTGTAATTTTACTCTGGTGTGTTCATAGCTTGGAACTTTCAAACGGGAAGTTGTGATAACTCTTAGGATCAGATGGACTATATTTGCATATGAGCTTTTTTCCTGTATGATTTAATCAGGACAATATTTTAAACTAAAAACAAAGTACTATTTTGCAGACTTCTGGCCAAGATGGAGGCATAGGTAGACACATTGTGCCTCCTTGCACAACCAAGATAGAGACAACAACAATTTAGAAACAGAATAACCAGAACTGACAGAAAATTGATCCAAATGGAGGTCAGACACCCAAGAAGTTAAAATAGACCTGTTCATCTAGACTGGTAGGAGGGGCAGAGTCAGGCAGCTGGGCATGGAGAGCAGAGAACATTGGGACCAGACGCATAAGGCATCCAGGGCTAGCAAGACCTCAGCAGTCGGACCCTGAGCACGCAAGCAGCAGCGGGCAGACCCCAGCCCAGGGGTGGCAAATGGCAGACCCAGCAAGGAGGCAGTTGTGAAGCGAGACACTGCTTGCAACCCAGGAGCCCAGCGCTGGGAAATAGAGCCCTGGGGCACTGATTGAAAACACCTGTGGGGGTTGAGGCGCAGGGAGAGACTCCTAACCTCACAGGAGAGGTCATTGGACAGTCCCACGGTGTGCACAAGTCCACTCACACGGGTATTGGCACCAGAGGGGTCCAGTTTGCTCGAGGGAAGCAGCTGAAGGGACTGAGGTCCATCAGAGAGTGGAGCAAGTACCATTGTTCCCTCTCGGACCCCGCCCCCACATACAACGTCACAACCCAGCCACAACGCAGAGACTGGGGTGCCCCGCCCTGGTGAATACCTAAGGCTCCGCCCCTTATACATAACAGGCGTGACCAGACCAAAGGGGAGAAAGAGATGGCTCAAACAGAATCGAAAGCCTCGCAACTAGTGCTTTTTTAAGCGACTGAGAGATAGCCAACCTATCAGATGCACAGTTCAAAGCACTGGTGATCAGGATGCTCACAGAATTGGATGAATTTGGTCACAAATTAGATGAAAAAATGAAGACTAAGTGAAATGAAGAAAAATGCACAGGGAACCAATAGTGATGAAATGACAGCAGGGTCTCACATCAATTCAGTGGACCAGAAGGAAGAAAAAAACATACAATCAGAAAAAAATGAAGGAATAAGAATTAAAACAAACAAACAAACAAGGAGAGGCTTAGGGACCTCCAGGACATCTTTAAACATTCCAACATCTGAATTAGAGGGGTATCAGAAGAAGAAGAAGAGCAACAAGTGGAAAGCTTACTTGAACAAATAATAAAGGAGAACTTCTGCATACTGACAAAGGAAATAGACTTCCAGGAAGTCCAGGAAGCTCAGAGAGTCCCAAAGAAGTTGGACCCAAGGAGGAACATACCAAGGTACATCATAATTACATTAGCCAAGGTAAAAATGAAGAAGAGAATCCTAGAAACAGCAAGAGATAAGGGGACAGTCACCTACAAAGGAGTACCCGTCAGACTGTCAGCTGATTGCTCAAAAGAGACCTTATAGGCAAGAAGGGGCTAGAAAGAAGTATTCCAAGTCATGAAAGGCAAGGACCTACATCCAAGCTTGCTCTATCCAGCAAAGCTTTCATTTAGAGTGGAAGGGCAGGTAAAGTGTTACTCAGATAAGGTCAAGTTAAAGGAGTTCATCATCACCAAGCCCTTACTATATGAAATGTTAAAGGGACTTATCTAAGAAAAAGAAGATAAAAAAACATGTATAGTAAAATGACAGCAAACTCAACAATAATTAACAACCACACCTAAAACAAAAACAGAAACTAAGCAAACAACTAGAACAGAACAGAAACACAGAAAGGGAGATCACATGGAGGGTTAGCAATGGGAGTGGGAGGAAGAGAGGGGGAAAAGGTACAGAGAATAAGTTTCATAGATGGTAGGTAGAAAATAGTCAAGGGGAGGGCAAAAATAATATGGGAAATGTAGAAGCTAAAGAACTTATGACACATGGACATGAACTAAAGGGGGGAATGTGGGTGGGAGAGGGTGTGCAGGGTGGAGGGGAATGAAGGGGGGAAATGGGATGACTGTAATAGCATGATCAATAAAACATTTTAAAAAGTGAGAAACAAAACTATTTTATAAAAGGATTTCAGATAGAACTTACTGGACATCTTTATTATGTTAAATTTATGACTTTACAGATTATTCATTCATGTTTTGTTCATAGTGATATGGATTAATATCTACCAGAAGAAAAAAGATGATCAACAGCATAATTTTTTTGATATTTTCACTTTAAACCGTAAACATAATAATGAATTCTGTAACTTCTTTGTATTTTGTCTTAGGTATGATACCCTTCTTATTACTATGCTCAGAATACAAAGCCCTCTTGTAAAAAGCCACATTTTAAATGAAATACATTATTTAATAAAACACCTTTATTTTAGCATCTGTTGTTCTTTTAGCAGCTTTTGTTTGGAAGATGAGTTAAATAAATAACATTCATATTTGCTACCTTGCTCCCCAGGTAGGTAATCTCTGGTATTTACGAAATACTTAATATATGTAGGTCACACAGAGGCAATATGGTATAAGATTCTCATTCTCCACCCTGATTCAGGTTGTTCTATAATAAACTTTTTTAGATGAAGTAATTTGGTAACTAATTATCAGGCATAAGTGGACAATCTTAATTAGAGTTATATTTCTCTGATAAAGAACAAAATTAATGTCTTTTGTTCTTTAATGATAATGATATTCCTTTCAAAAAAGATTAATTTGTAGAAACTTTAAATGGTAAGATAAAAAACATTTGCTCTTAAAGAAAAGAAAGAACTAAAACTAGTATGGGGGGGGGGAAGCCAGTGAAGGAAAAAAGGTATTTTTAGAGATTACTAGGTAGGTTTGCAGAGTAGTGTTAATGGAAGTGAATTTGACTTTTGCTCCATCTTTATCTTGAGTTGTGTCTTGAGAAAGTAAGTTTCCCTGTACCTTGTTAGAAAATGGAAGTAGTACACATATCCAAGGTAAAAACTAATATTTTGAGCACCAAATGTTTTGATATAGATTAAAGTGCTTTTACATTGAGATGAAGTTACTCAAGTTGCAATAGAAGAATGTCATCTGATCGTTAGTCCTTGTTTTCGACATGAGTTAGTTTTAAGTTAAAATTACCTAACAGTGATGTAAACAAATGGAAATTTATTTATTTATTTATTTTACATAGATGATAGGTGTTTTCTGGTATTCATTCAGTAGTTGAGTAGTATCAAGGTTGACATCTCTGTAATTTTCTTGACTTTTCCCTCGGAGTTACAAAATAGCTGCTATTATTTGCATTGGGAGAAGGAAAAGTGGGGAAAGGGTCAGCCCTGGCCTCAGCTGGACTTTATATCAAGAAAGCAAAAGTGTCCCCAGAAATTGACCTCCCACCAGCTGACTTTATCTTGTTTTATTGGTTAAACAGAGACACTTGATAGGGTTACTGGGAAACAGAATTGGTACAGTCAGCTTAGGTTACTAGCTAAATCATTGCCTAGGATTGGACACGTTACCCACAGACTAAGTCAGAATTCTGTTAGCTAGGAAAACCTGAAGGGATGGGGGAATAGAAAATCCACTGGGCAACTAAAAGAGTGTGAAACAGATTTTATCTTCTTTTTTTGTTTTAAATCAAGTGAGATGTTTTCAGCATTAAGTAACAAAAGGCCAGAATAAATAAAATAGCTTAAACAATTAGGAAAATGTAATATCATACGTCAAAAAGTCTGAACATAAGAGTACTCCAATTAGTTAATTCCTTGGCTGTTCCTGTTCTTTCTCTATTTAAACTGTGCTCTTCTCCATACAGCAATTTTAGCCATAGGTTAACTCACTTGATGGCCACAGTGGCTGCTGAGGGGCTAGGTATAATGTGCAGATGTAGAAACTTTGAAGTGAAATTTTGAACATCCAGTGTAAGAAGAGGGTTGGATGTCTCCTTTCACTTGGTAAAGAAATCTTTCCCCAGGTACCTCCTCCCAAAAGACTTCTAGTTTTATCTGGCAGAATTTAATCTATCCTCTTGTATAAACAATGGCGAGGGGGATGGAACTAAAATTTAAATTAGACAGTTATCTCTACTGAGGGTAGGGCTGTGCTTCCCTGGGTCACATGAAGGAGGAGCAAACACTTAAAAAAAAATGTGTGTGTACACATAGCCACCAAGGTAAAGGGGAGTAGAACAATTAACAGTATCTGTTGTCTATGTTTGTCTACCTAGCATCGTGCATACTATTTCTCACATGTTACATACTAGAAGTGTTAGTGTTGATGTGATATATTCAATTCCTTCTCACATGAATTTATAATGCAGAGTTTCATCTGCCTAGTGTATTTAGCTACTAATTTACAACTTTTGGGTTGTATGTAGCATTCTCTGTCAGGTTCAGACATGACTCTTCTTGGTCCAGCAGTGTGTGTCTAAGAGAGAAATTATCGATGCCCAACACACCCAGTATTCAATGATGAGGAAGAAAAAGGGTCAGTATTATATAAGCTCCCAATCAGAGGAAGGAAGACTTGCAAAAAACCTTCAGTAATCACTGCCCCATAGCACATAGAATAAGAAAAACTACCATTGTTGGTTGCTTTGTATGTGCAGTACATTGATATCCCATTGGTCTGTCCTGTCTTTTGCCTTCTGATCCCTCTTGTAGATATTTTATCTTAAAGATAGGGGAGAGGGAGTTCCTCTTCTTTATACAAAAGATTCCAAGAGATTGCTGGGAAGATAGGAAAAAATTATTAAACAGGAATGAAAATTTAGTAAAATCAGTGATGCCAAAAGCTTCTATTAAGGACAAAGGAGCCTAGTATAAATGCACCTATATGTATAGTCACTTGTACATTTCAGCTATTGGTCGTGTGTGTGTGTGTGTGTGTGTTTCTAAGCATGTAAGCTCTGAAATATTTTTTGCATGTGTTTGTCTTGAAATATAATATATAGCACCAGCCACGCCATGTCTCTTAATTTTATACTTCGTAAACACAGGGCTTGTGGTCAGGAACTGACAGGTCAGCGTGCCTGAGCATGATAGAGGGAGGTGCTGAGAACTGGTGCTGAAGCAGTAGATACACCGAATCCAAACCCTGCTGGGCTTCAGTAGGCATGGTGAAGGGGGTTGGGTTTTATTCTGAGTGTATTATGAAGGCATTAATTTTTTAAATATTTTATTATTTATGCTATTATAATTGTCGCAGTTCCCCCCCTTTTCCCCCTCCTCCCAGCTTCTTCTCACTCCCTCATGCAGTCCCCATACCATTGTCCATGTCCACAGGTCCTGTATATATTAATAGGTTTTAAGTAGGGGAGTGACAG
Organism: Tonatia bakeri; assembly: GCA_004024845.1. NCBI lineage: Eukaryota > Metazoa > Chordata > Mammalia > Chiroptera > Phyllostomidae > Tonatia > Tonatia bakeri. Next base: position 37,499 of record PVIA01011339.1, read on the forward strand.
GATCAGATTTATATTTATAAGATAATTGGTTGCTATGTGGGAAAGGGATTGGAGGGGCCAAGAAGAGAAGTATTGGAGATCAATATCTTGAAAGTGGCATGATATAACAGGCCCAGGTAGTAACAATGGAGTTGGAGGGAAAACGAGACACATAGGGTCTGGCGGAAGTAATGCTGTTGAGTGCAATCGGGAGGGTATGTGAATGTGTCACACAAGACTGACACAGATTTGAGCATTTCACCTGAAGTGTCACGTGGTGTGCTTGAGCATGATACTGTTCTGTTACAGAATTGCATGCTTACGATTTTGTAATAAAAGATTTTTATGAAGTAAAAAAGGGGGATTATTTGTGCAGGACCCTGTATTTTGGAAGGTGAGCTGAAAGACTGGGGGAGGACCATGTATGTTAGAGGAGAAAAGACACGAGTTCCATTTTGGAGAAGTTAATTTTGAGATACTTACGCAAGTCAAGGCTGGAGGGATAAATCAAGGAACCATCAAAAAAAGATTTGTTTGTTTAAACTGTGGGAATGGATGCTGTTACCTAAGGAGAGAGTACAGAGAGGCTTTTGCTAGGTAATTTTTTTTGCATCCATGCCTTAGTGAAATCTTACAGTTTTAAGATACAGCTCAGATTCCATTGGTTTTGACACCCTAAGGTAAATTGGCTCCCTCCTTTGTTTGTATAACACGTTTGTATTATATCACTTTTCACATTGCGTTTATTTAGGTGCTTATCACTCCCTCTCCCTTTTGTTGCCTTCGGAGTTTCTCAAAGATCAAATCAGTTTCTAGAATTCAGTACCTTGCATGCACATAGTAAGCCTCTAATTAGTGCTTTGTTAGATATTTGAGATCATATAAATCCCAGATGCAAATTATTGTAATTGGTTTTTATCTCTTAAGTTGAGATACTTTTCTAGGAAGTTATGTTTGCTAATGATCATATAAGTTTGCATTTTTTAGGTATGGTGATCTTTTAGTATAATCTTTGTTATTGGTAATATTTTACTTGCATGCTATTTTGTGTTTAATTAAGTCTTTTATTATATATCCATTTGATCTGTATGTAACCTGATTTGAATTGGGCAGGTATTATTACCATTTTTTTAATAGATAAAGAACCGAAGTTCAGAGAGTTAATTTATCTTTGGACATATAATCAGGACTTGAACCTTTGACTTTTTACTACTTCAGCATTATTTCTACCACACTATACTACTTTTTCTGTGTCATTAGATTTTTGAAAAATTAATAGCATGTGATATATTATTGGCCGTTTATTCTCTGTAGTTAAATTGATGCTTTCTTCATTGCAATAGGATCTTAAAGCTAGTTATGAGACCTCAGATGCCCTCTAGTCCTGTGGTCTTATTGAATAAATGGCTTATCCATAATCATCCCGCCAGCTAAATTGTAATAGAACCATAGTAGGCCAGAATCCAGGTTCTTCTCGTTTCTAGCTTAGTGGGTTTCTTCCCTTCCTCCCCCACCTTCCCCTGCTTAATTTTATAGTTGATGTTCTTAACATAAATGAAGTCTTTAACTTTTATAGTAATTTAGAGGATTAAGTAAAGATTAGAAAAATTCAAGGTATGCAATCACTAAAACTTAGCAGCACATTCTTTTCCTGTTATCGGTGCAAATATATGTGTGTGTTTTTTTCTCTTTTTAATAGTTCATCTCACCAGTCTGGTTAAATTTAAAGTCAGGTCTAAACTATTAATACTTGAACCATTCATTTAGCATTTATCATTAAAAACTCAATTCTCTTAATGTTTCATACCTGTTTGGCTCTACATTTTATTCAACACTAGCAGATTTCAGCCATTCATAGGGAGGAAGGAATTACTAAAACATTGTTTTAGTTCTGTTCTCCTTCAGCCTGAAAGATTCAATACCAAATGTGACAGTAGCTGTCATTTGAAGCTACTAGACTCTAATGGGAGAATAACCTTCGGTGTCTGGCAGCAGAGTCTGGATTTGAACCAATGACCTTGAGATAAAAGGCACCCGATAATATTAGTCCCCATGCTCTCACAATATCCTTACTTAAGCAATTAAAGTCCAAAGCAAAATGCTTAGTAACTCTACTTCTATATAAAGGCACAAATAAAGGACATATTTTTTTAAGCTAGTCACAAGTTTTGAACCAAAGAATTTAAGAAACGATACATTAAAGCTATCACAGCCTTCCCTGAAATTGCTTCCATGTACCTTTCTTAAAAGTTATGACCATATTCTACCTTGTGCTATTCTTGTTTGTCTTTCCCTTACGCAAAAATTATGATGTAGTCATCTCCATATATCCCATAATACCTGGAATAGTAATTCTGTGTATAATATGTTATTAATGAATGTCTTATTTGTGTATATGAAATATACTTTTAATTAAAAACACACATTAGCTGTAGTTACTATAAGAAAGCTTAGAAACTTTTCTTGTTGAAAACTAAAATCAGAATTAGTTTTTCAGAAATGGTTTGAATTTCATATATGATTACAGGGCAGAATCTGGACAGTATGCTCCATGGTACTGGAATGAAATCAGACTCTGACCAGAAAAAGTCAGAAAATGGAGTAACCTTAGCACCAGAAGATACCTTGCCCTTTTTAAAGTGCTATTGCTCAGGACACTGCCCTGATGATGCTATTAATAACACATGCATGTAAGTATTTTATGCAGCCTTTCTTAAAGTTAGAAAAATAGGGTTGCATTTAATGCTATTTTAAGATGTTTACATCGTCTACAGTTTTTTTTTTCTTTGACTTTATAGTGTCTTCAAAATAGCCAAAAACTTTTTGTTCTGTATAGAGAAACATTTATTACTGTTGATTAATGGTTACTTTCTTAGAGTAACATTGTAATATAGCTTTTTAACAAGGTAAGATTGTAATTTTTGTCTAACATTTGAGTTTATTTAATGATCTTTTTGTCATAAAGTTATTGATATTCATTGAGAATTTTGGGGTTACCAAAAAGAAAACATGAAAATTCCACCAAAACCTTGTACATTTTAATTGTCTGAAATATTTTACAGATATGTAAGAATGATACTATGATGCTTAATTTTGTTATCTTCTTACAAGCAGACCCCCCAATCCAAATATGATTTATATAACCAGTTTAATTTTCCTGCTTAATTTTATGTTAACTTCACATTATATATGACTATGTAATTCTATTCCATATTTGAAGAATTGGTTTACTAGGCAAAAAAGAATCCCCTGAGCACTTCAATCTCATCAGTCAATTAATTGTCTCCCTCTATAAAGGTAATAATCAATGTCTTATTTTGTACTTTCCTAATAATTGTATGCTTTTTTAATGTAACCAGATATAAACCATAAATGTTTACATGTAAAATCTTGAAATTATATGATGGCTCTTTACATTCTAAATTTGTTATTTGCCCTCTGATGGTGGTTGACTTTATTGGGACAGGCTGGACAATCTGTGCCATTGGGTATTGCTCCCCACTTTGTCAACAGGTAATTTCTTGCCACACTTCTCACCCATAGTGCCTGCTTAATATGTGTGGGGTATTTGATAGTGGCTGAGTAACCCCAAGTAAACCTGAATCATCAGTTTTATCTGAATTTCACCCCACACTTAACATTTTCTCTGAACAGAAAACTAAAATTCTGTGAGATTCTTTTAAGTAGAAGCAATACACTTACTGATACAAAGAGTAAGTAGGAGCATACAAAAAAGCTTTTAGAAGTTTTTTTCTATCCATTAAAGTCTAAATGAATATTAGGAGAAAACTCCAGGATACTATTGCATTATGTAATATTAATAAAATTTCATTAAATACAAGTACATTTATGTAAATTTCTTGAAAACTCATCTATTCAAAAGTTCTCCCATTTTTATGTTCAGTAAAAAATGCCTCTTAGGATCCTAGTCTTTTCTCAAATATACTTTGTTATTGAGTCTGTTTTTACTTCACAGGAAAGTTTGTCTTTATTTATTATTGTGTACAGTATGTGAACACTGAAAATTTTATGGATATAAAAAGAAAAAGTTATTTTTAAGTATGTTTTTAAAAATTAAGATGATTTACTTTACAAAATTTTACATGTCAGCTTTCTGTAATCACATGACTATAATTAGCAAAGAGAGGTTGCATAATGAATGATACTTGGATGACTTGTTTAATAGGAATCCTTTTCCACCTGACATAAGGTTCTTGGTGGGTCTTTGGGTTTTAGTTCAGCTATGACTACTTTCTTTTGCCTTAAAACCTGCGTGCTTTGCCAATTAATCACATGCAAATGCAATTTTAATTTTAAAAACAAGGTAGTAAAGGCCATAAGTACCTGGTCACATTCAAACTCATTTTAATCAGTACTTTCTGATATTATGTTTTATTTTGCTTTTGTTTCTGTTTTTGTTTTTGGGGGGTTTTTTTTAGTTTTTTAGAAATTTTTGCTCTCATTTTTTTTTAGAACTAATGGACATTGCTTTGCCATCATAGAAGAAGATGACCAGGGAGAAACCACATTAGCTTCAGGATGTATGAAATATGAAGGATCTGATTTTCAGTGTAAGGTAAGATCTAATTTGGCACCTAGGAAATAAAGAAGGGAGGAACCACTAAATAAGCATTGACTTCCCCTAGAAGTGTGCCTGGTTTGTACCTTGGTTCATGCTCTGGAAGCAAACATATTTGGGGAAGCTTAGCTCTCACTTCAAGTAAAATATGATTGTGGTAAGTGAAATTCCAGATTAGTTTTTTAAAAGTATTAAATTATTATTTTTCTAAATTATTATGGCTGCAAAGTGATACTGTCATTCTTATTTGTGGATTATGAAAATCAAAAGACTTTAGGTGATGGGCAGTAACCTTTGTACCACACTCTGAGACAACTTAGAAATGGTAAATCCTTGTAAGGAGATCTCGGGGGGGGGGGGGGGTTTAACAACAGCAGCAAAGGAATCAGGATTGGTAATAATTTATGAGCATCCTGGTGGCGCTCTGGGTTATAAACCTAATCTCTTTAAAATTCTGTGTATTAGCAGAGAGTGGGGGAGAGATAATGGGGGAAAGAAAAGGAAGGGTCAAGTCAAAGAACATGTGTAAAGGACCTATGGACAAAGACCACAGGGTGCAAGGGGGAGGATTGAATGTGGGAGGTGGAGGTGGGCAGGGGAGAGTAATTGGGGGAAAATGGGGACAACTGTAATTGAACAACAATAAAAAAAGTTTTTTTAATTCTGTGTAGTAATTTTCCCCTCAGGGAACATGCCAGTAGTTTTGAAAAGCAGCTCCAGATAGAACTGTTGGTACACAAATTTAAGCCTTGGTTATTTTAGAAAATTACTTGAATGATTTAGAAATTCTCAGGATTGACAGAAACCTTAAAGTTTGTATTTTTCAACCTCTTGGCTAGTGTTTGGAATCTATCCCCTGCCCCACCCTACACACACAGTGCATACCATAAATTTTTTATGTGTTATACCTGTAGTGACAGGGGCTCATTAACTGCCCAAGACCACCTATTTCATCTGTAAAATGAACTGACTTGATCCTGAGAAAGTTTGTGGTCCCAGTGACTGTAAATGTACCTTCCTTTCTGCCTCTTTGGGCCATAGAGGACAAATCTAATCCCCCTTTTAATGTGATAGCCTTTTACTATACAAAGAAAGTTGTTGGGGGATTTTGGGGTTTTTTTGTTTGTTTGTTTGATTTGTTTTTGTCCTGCTTTCTTTCCCATACCTTCTAGTCTTTGCCATGAAAAAATAATAGTTCACAATGACTTCAGCTGTTTCTTATATGATCAGATTTAGAGTTACTCTCCAGAGTAACTTTCCTTTTCTCTAAATACAGCCAAATTTCATGTTAGATGTTTGTCACCCAATATTCTTGAAACATTGAGCTCTATCAGCTGAAATGCCCATGTCTTTCACTCATGCTACTGCTGAGCCCCATCTCTTCCGTTCTTTATTGGTGGTGTTGGTTTCTTGACACAAATGAGTATATGGGAATGGAATCTTTGTTATACAATTGTAACATACTTGTCTATGTTAAATTTCATTATATTAGAATTAGTCCTTTGCTCTAATTTGTCAAAATTTGGGGGAATGCTAATTTATTTTTTCTTCTAGTCCAATTTTATGCCTTTTGTATATTTATCAACCACATGTGCTATAAATTTCTTTAAAAATATTGAAGTAATATACAGTCACTTTAAAAAATACTGAAGAAAGCTGTGGTCAGAGCACTGAGCTTAGCTGTAGCAACTAGTGTGTCTTGCAGGCCCCCCGAGCTACGTGTGTCCCAAACTGAATTCACCAATTTAAGTTAGTTGTTAAGTTTGACAGTCAGTGTTCAAATCCATATTCTCACTCTTACTAGCTGTGAAACTTTGGGCAAGGAGTTTTACTTTTGTTTTCTCATCTGTAAGGATCAGATGAGATAGCATATATGTAAAGAGTTTTAGCACAAGTGGCACATATAATAGTAAGGGCTTACTAAATGTTGCTTTTAGCATATTGATGATGTAACTGAGCAGTCTTTAAGCTGGGTTACACGTATTAATGGGTACATACAGACTACGTTACACAAGGATCACGTAGACACATGGATAGTTTTCAGGGAATCAATTTACAGATCCTAAACTTCCATATGTCCTGTTGCTTAATACTGACCTGCCTAAGAACAGAGCCTGTAAAGCAGTTCCTCTTTTCCTTCCCTTTTACTGTCACCCTTTTCACAGTATAAAGATCAAAGGCCTTGACTGTAAAACCTCCAAACAAGGCTGTAATTTGAGAACTCAGAGTGACTATGGGAAATGTGGGGATATCAGATGTTTCCATGTCAGGTGGTTTTCAGTTTTTTGCTTTCAACCAAATTGCTTGGTTAATGAAAATAATTTTTGATAATAGGATCATTATGGGGGTTTGGGATATGATTGGAAGGTCTTTATAACAGACTCTTGCATTATCATCTTTGTGTTTATGTGAATAAAGTATCAAGAAAAATAGAAAAATGGGGATATTTTGCCAAACTTTCTCATTCTACCAATAAGAAATACTTTTCTGTGTTTTAAGAACTAATTTCATCCATTACACAATCAGTAATTTTTTGCTTTTAATGTTAGTATTTTTAATAAAGATGTTAATATATATATTGTTTTGACCTGTTTTATACCAAAAAGAATGCTGATGAGAAGTCAAGCCAGAGTAATTTTTAAGACTTAAAGACATACTGTCACAGGAAATAAAATACAGTAATTTATATGTATTATATATATATATATATCTTAAATATAGTTTATGAATTATGCTGTTATAGTTATCCCATTTTCCTCCCTGCATTCCCCTCCACCCTGCATACCCCCTCCCACATATATTCCCCCTTTAGTTCATGGCCATGTACCATACTTGTAAGTTCTTTAGCTTCTACATTTCCCATACTATTGTTACCCTCCCCCTGTCTATTTTCTACCTACCATCTATGCTACTTATTCTCTGTACCTTTCCCCCCTCTCTCCTCCTCCCACTCCCCTGGTGATAACCCTCCACGTGATCTCCATTTCTGTGGTTCTGTTCCTGTTCTAGTTGTTCGCTTAGTTTGTTTTTGTTTTTGTTTTAGGTGTGGTTGTCAATTACTGTGAGTTTGCTGTCATTTTACTA
>PVIA01011340.1:0-45128 GCA_004024845.1 Tonatia bakeri
AAAAATATTAGGTCACTGCCTTATATTTTGTATAGCACAAAATAAACGTTTTCCTTTCCTTTTCACCAATCTCTGGCATTGAGAGATATCTTTCCTATATGGCGGCGGACAAGACGGACCCGAATTTCTTTCAGTAAGAGCATCACCGTCCCGGGCTCCCGGGGCTCCCGGGCCCCTTTGCTTGTTTGGGTCCTCCTTCCTCCTTTTGCTCTGTAACATCCTCACTAGTGTGCTCGCTGCAGGAGGAGAGAGGCATTCTCTGTCGTGTGTGTCCTTTTGTCCCTAGGGTAGAGGACACTGCCTGGCACAGGAAGACTCAGGAAATGTCTGTCCCTTCGGTGACTGAACAGATGATGCTCATCTGGGGACTACATCTCTCCCTTCCCAAAGCGCTTCTGGCCACTGCCCACTGCTCCTTTGTTTCGCTCTGAGATCTGTTTCGCTCTGAGATCTGTTTCTTTCGCCTCTGTGGAATGTCCTGTCCCCCTCTCCTGGTGAGACTCGTTGTGGCCACTCCTTTCCGTAGGATCCGAAGCGGGTTTCCAGCCTAGGTGCCTCTGGTCTGTCACCTAAGTTCTTGTACGTGGTGAGAGTCTGGTTTTTCAAGAGGGTCTGGGTCAAAGACAGGATGCTAAACTGTGAGCATCAGCTGCGGTGGTCAGGGAAGCGTGGCTGAGGCTCAGAGCAAAACAGGATGTTGGCCTGGGGCTTGGGGGAGGGGGGACTGTGCTAAAGAGACCAGTGATGGGAGGTGGCCTGGGTGGGGGGCGGGCAGTGTGGGTGAACTCTGGTGTTGGTAGGGGTTCGTCTCAGGGAGGTAGAGCCTGTGTTAAACATGGCCCCCAAACTAGGTCTGGTTAAGGAATTGAAACGCAAAAAACTCCTACGGACTGAGAGACCCCCTGAGGTCCGGCCTCTGCCAGGTTCTTCAGGCTCCCTCTGCAGCTTTCTTCCTGGGGAATCTGCTGCGTTCCTCTCCGCAGCGGCAGCTGTACACTTCCTCTAAGGCGTTCTACAGACTGTCTGGCCTGGGAACGGTGGAGAAACGTGCATGTTATGGTCAGAGTTTCAGGAGTGAGCCTTGGACTTGGTTTTCAGGTCCATTTCATCTTCAGGAACCAATGTCGCTTGTTTGTGTTGCCTGTAGGACATGCTTGTTTGAGGCACCTCACTGAGATGTCCCTTCAGAACATCCAGGGCACATCAGTCTGGGCTTGCTGAACCCAGCCATGTGCCTTGGAGGTCATTATGTTACAAAACAAGAGATAGTAGATACGATTTTACCACTGACTCAAAATCATATTTAACCCAAAGAAGTAAGATTAGATACCCATTTATGCAATGAAAGAAAATAAGCGTACAAAAAAATCTGCCACCCTCCTGAGACAGAATCATTACACACTTCTTTCCCCCCTGACTTATATAGAGAGTGCAAATTCTAGCTGGTTCGTCACTCGACAAACTATTGCGTGCTCAAGGCAGCAGCCGAGATGCGTTTCCCTCGATTTCCATCGAGAACTGTCGCCCCGCAGTAGCAGCTCCCAGAAGCTTCCTCCCTTGCGCCAGGCCCCCTCGTGTGTGTGCCGCTGCGACCCCGGGCCGTTCCATCACGCTTGCCCCACAGGCAGGAAGCGGACAGGGCAGCTGGGGTCCCACCCGTGCGGCTGAAGCGTCACGAATCTAGTGCTTCCTTTTGAATCACGGTTGTGCCTCTTACTTCAAGTGAACAGCCCGGCACCTTTTTAACTTCACAGATTTTCTTAGTGAGCAGGGAGCTGAGCAATAATGTACCTATAAGGGTAGGAGTGAGCACGGAGCCCTGGAGCTCTGGAGAAAAGGACGGATGCGAGAACACCGATTTATGGTCGGCGTCGTCTTCGTGGTTCTCGACGCGCTGGGACGGTTATAGGCGAGTTTGGGCGCAAAGTCAACTGAAAGTGCGAACCTGCCGGGCTGTTCTGACCACGGGCGCGTGTCGGTGCTTCATTGTAATCTCTCTCCCCACCCTGTGTGCTGATGACTCTGTTTTCTGACTACGAGCTCTTTGTCTGAAAATTTCCAGGCGTGACCATATTAGAATTGAATTAGTAAAAAGTAAAAGTAAAAACAGAAAAAAAGACCAAAATAAAATATCAGTCGTTACTCTTAGTGCTCTAATAGTGATGTATTCATTCAGATGAAAATCTTTATAGGATTTGAAAGTGACCATTGGGAAAAATATTGTTTGTATAGTGCAGAAAATACTCCTTAAACCTTCTAAACTTCCTAAATATTTGGTAGAAATCTAACCATCTACTTTCCCTGAAGTGATAGCTTGAGAAAATATTTCAATAGATCCATCTAATCATATCGTACAAGATTGAAGTCTTTCAAAGAAAACATTGAATAGTTCTGGAAGCTATCTGGAACCACTAACATTTATTATTGTTGCAAATTTAAAGAAAAGTAGATATTGATTTTGTCCTTGGAATCAGTCTATCACAACTATTGAAAAGCGGTGTCTTCATATATTCTGAGGAGATAGAAATAGCAGGTGTTGGAAAAACACAGGGTGAAGTGTTTGATTGCATATCTTTGATGAGAGGATCGGTTAGGGAAACTGTTGGGAGGGTGTTGTCATTCATTTATTCTGTGTGGAAGACCCAAGGATGGGGGCATGGGACAGCAGAACTTCCATGTTGAATCTGCTAAGGGAGCTCCTCAAGGAAAAAAATTAAAGTAAGGTGATCAGGGGCCATGGTAACTCTGGGGTGAGCATTAACTGGCAAAAAGAGTCCAACAAGAGAATTCAGTCAGATCATGACCCGAGGGTCCATTCAGCCTCTAAGCATGATTTTGGCCCACTCCGTGGACTAAGTAGAGGTCCTGATATTTAGAACATGAACTCAAGAGCATAGCTCTCTGAATCAATTTCTTGGTAGCTGAGGTTTGAGTGAATCATACTAACCTTCCAGAAATGCTTTGAGATGTATTTGTGCTTAAATATATAATGACAGTAAGTCAAGAATCACCTAACAGCTAAGCAATTCTAATAAAACGTAAGTGTGCATGGTGTCTTAATCTCTGTTTTCATTTCTTTCTTTCTTTCTTTCTTTCTTGTTTTTTCCCTGTGAACCAAGAATTCAATTCCACCCAGAAGAGGAGCTAAAATGACTAACTCACTTTTAAAATCCAGTGATTACAAGTGGCATTTCTTTCTTTTTTATAATTCAGCAGCACCATTCATAGATGCTATCTAGGCAGGTCATTTTCCTCTTGTTCGAATTTTTCAAAATCAAAGTATTGATTTCATCTTCTAGCACTAATATCTTGTTGAAATGGAAAAGGGATTAATCTCATGAAAAGAAGCCCACCTGCCCTAGAGTTTGGGATAGGGTTCCTTTACCATGAACAGTCGTGAGAAGAAAAGAGGGAAGCCTTACTACCAGCCAGCTTACTCTCTAAGAATAAGCAAATATGAAGAAATAAGTTTTCTATGAGCTAAATTATATATATATAATTAAACTTTATATGCATATTGTATAATACATGTGTACAGAGTGCAGGCTCATTCATGACTCTCAAATAGCTGGTTTCATGGTCAGAGTTTTGAGGGCAGCCACGGGAAGTATAAGCACACAAGTACGCCAGAGGTTGTGATTTTTGTCCTCATCTAAGCTATACAAACTGGTATCTCGTTACTTCTGTGTATGTCTTCTCGGCTTCAGTTCTCTGCCTTTTATGCCAATTCTCTTCTCACCTAACAAATTAAGGTTTTTCTAGACCCCTGAGAATTAAAAAAAATACAATCGATATGTAATTATTAGAGATAATGTGCTTCCCAGATCCAAATCTGGAAGAATAAGCCAAGCTTGAATGTGATATAATGAATGGTATTCACTTCACTAGAGGAAGAATTTACCAATGAAAACAGGCAATAGCATGAAAGCAAAGAAAAATGAGGAGTAAGAACATCATCTTGGAGAAAAAATTGCTTTGAAATTGCGTGTGTATCTGGTCCATGAATCAAGGATGCGTAAACGGAGGAAATGGAAGCATCTGACTGTCCACACTTGCTGTGTTAGCCACTGAGATTGTACAGTGAATTTTCCTGGTTCTGATTCTTCATGCCAGCTTTTGATTATAATCTGGCTTCCCATGGAGCTTTGCCCCAATGTCCATGTAATATCTGACCCACCAGGCTGAGATGTCTCATATTGGAAAGGCATACTTTGGCATCCTGACTCATACTCCAGTATTTTGTGGTCCAGTTTTTGACACAACTTTCTGAGAGTTGGATCATCTGAGAATTGGTATTCTTCATGTATTCAACTGAAGGCCATCACCAAGTAAATGCCATACTAGGAAGCTGAGACTAGGATGACAGGTGTCTTGGCTTTTGCCCACAGGACTTTCTTATCAGATCACAGTGTCTGGCTCTGCATTCCTCAGTCCCCTCTTCTTGACTCACTTCCTTCTCTCCATCCCAGTGTGACCTTAAGACGTAGTTCACAGTTGACAGCTATCGGAGCAGTTATTTGCAATTCTGGCCATTCATAGAATTACCCAGAGAGGTAATAAATGCTCAGTGTAAAGAATTATATTTGAGTCTGAGTAGATGGGAATCAATGTCACTGCAATGTCCAGTCAAGGTTGAGGACCGATGCTGTAGAGAGACTGGGTTAGAGACTGGGTTAGAGAGTGGACTCCGCCCACGGACTTCTCCCTTCTCCAGACTCCTTTTGTGCTAAACCTATTTTCACATGTCTTCATGCTTTTGTTTTTCTAACTAAAAAAATGTATACTCCCTGTGGTCATGGGGGGTGCTTTAATTGAATTTTATGTATAATTTTTTAAATTACCTTTGTATACATAAATACGTTGAATAAATTCTGGGCTTGTTGCCAATGATACTTAATAATGAACCATTCTCTTAGATTGCTTAAACTCATTTCAAAGTTGGTAGGATACGATCCACGTGTCTTCTAATTTGGTCAATGTGATCTGTCAGTTTTGGCACAGAGTGTATGGGAGAGCGTGTATCTGTGTGTGTGTCAACAAGTACAGTGTGGGGGTGTCCGACTCATTTTCATGGGGGGCTGCATCAGCCTCGAGGTTGCCTTCAAAGGGCCGAATGTAATCTCAAGTCCTTAACAGTTAAGGAGGAGTCACATTTATACAGTCCTAACATCACATTCGGCCCTTCGAAGGTAACCACGAGAACTGATGTGGCCCCTGCTGACAATGAGTTGGATACTCCTGAAATACACACATAAATTAAATTCTGCTGAAATTCTGAAGCAGCATATTAAATAGTAGAGGGAAAATTTGACTTAATTATCAAGTATTATTGACAGCCATTTTCATAATCCTATTCTTCCCAGCTCAGTATAATCAGAAACTTATATTTTTATTAAAATTTATTAATATGCATCATCAGTATGTATTTTAATTCCTAGGACATCTTAGATGAACTGGGCCAGGGATTTAACTATATGACGATGTGCTGTTATATCCCAAATTCAAAAACCAAGATTATGCCATTCTTAGTTTGTAAAGTGGACCAAATAAGTCTGCCTTTTAATGAAAATACATGTTGATTTCAGCCAAGCTCAAATGAGTGACTATAGTGACTTTGCCCACATGCTTCTTGGTTAGTGTAAGAGAAAAGTTTAACAACCTTCTTGGAACTATTTCCCCCTTTTACTTTTTGTTTGGAATATAGAGTCAAGCTTTTAGGGGTATGAGCACAAAGGGATTTTAAAAAGCTTAAATAACCAGGGTGTTGAATAAGTAAATATGGCTCAACATAGTGGTGCTTCCCCGTTTGTTTCTCTTTCTTTTCTCTTTATCGTGACTCACGGTGAATCACACTTCTTTGAAAATCTACAGGATTAGCTATTTATAATTTGCATTATATAAGCTGGTGGTATTTATTTTTCTGAGATGGGAACCCCAATAAAATATTCAATGAAGACTTTTTAAAATTAGGCTGGAAGGTTGTATTTGTTTTTTCTTGGAAAGTTTTGTCAGGGAAGCAGGTACTGATTCTCATTTTTCTATGTATTGTCAGATGTTTAGTTTCTGTAACATAATTCAGAACCTGCTTTGAGGGGAAACATCCTTATAGAATGAAGGGGTTAAAGAACTTTGTGTTGCTTGCGTGTGACTATGACAAGTTGCCGTACCCTTGAGCCCCTCTGTCTTACTTTGGGCTCACTAAAGAAGAGCAAAGCCCAGGCAGACTTCCGAAAGGACTCCACTGTACTCCTGGAAGAAGTAATGCATGTGAAGGGCTTTTCAACTGAACAGTTGTAAATATTATCATCAGACGTCAGGCGGCATCTCACACATAGGGCTTCGCTTCATGATGAAGGCTGAGTTCATGCCAGAACTCAGAGTGTACCTTTTCTTAAAAGCAAGTTTACTCAAGAAGTCACTGTTTTCACTCACCCCAAGAGGAGGCACCTTGAGGAACATTCTGTGTACCTCCTGCAACAGCACTCTTGTCCATTAAAGATAATTTGACAGATGGAATCTCAGGGAGCGTTATTCAAGGAGCTAGCATCAGAAACTCAGGAAACCTACAGAAATGGCTTCTTAAATGCATTCCTTAATAACTTATATTTGGCATTTTAGACTCTGAGTAGCTCCAAGTGAGAAGAGAATTGGACTAGAATTGGACAGTATGTTGCCCAAGGTTTCACTTAGCTGGATGCATCCAGGTAGTCATGTTAAAAAAGGAGTCGGTTCTGGGAGTTCCGTGGCAATGAGGAGCTCTCGGTGTAGAGATGTATGCTAATAGGGATGGCGCTGTAATCCTGCTTAAGTGCCGAGGTCAGTTTGATTTAAAGATACAAGTGATTTTTTAAATTATTGGTCAGGATTATTTTGGCTACGAGGAACAAAGACTCTTTTAAACTATGCTGAACACAGTGGACTCTCCTCTAAGAATACGAGTCACCGGTGTGGTGGTTCTGGGTTCAAGGCTTCCCCCGGGCCTCACTGGCAGGAGCTCAGACATCTTTCCTCTTGTGCTCAGCCATCCCTGGGACCCAGCTGTACTCTGAACGCCTGTGTCTTTCTATCTTGTGGCCCAATCAGTGGTGGGTCAGGGCGTTCAGTGGCCTACTGCCCACTCAGCAGGGACAAAGGCTAGGAGCTGGTTCCTTGATATCCCAAAAACACATTGTTATAAAAAATGTTACTGGTAACAAAGGAGGAATAAATCCAGGGAAGAAGTACTGTGGGGAGATGTCAAATTTAGGTTAGCCTGCATTGAACAGGCATTCCAAGTGAATGCAGGTCGATGGTGTTTAGTTGGTTGAGTCGGAAGCTGGGGGCAGAGGGCAGGACTGTAGAACTAGCTCTGGTGGTCATTAATTAGCACAGAGGTGAGAGTTCAAGTCGTTAGGTCAATTGGGGCTACCTGAAAAGAGCACGTGGACAGACGGGTGCTGTGCAGAAACAGGAGGAGACGGTGAAGCCCCGTGGAACGAGAGCATTGAAGGAGCAAACAGACGAGAAACAAAAATATTCCAATAGGAGATAAGAATAGAATAGTCAGAGTCAGAGTAAACCTGGGAGAGAATAATACCATGGAAACCAAGGATACAGAATTTTAGAAAGGATTGATTTTTACTATTCTTAAATGGGGCAGAAAAGGCCAGTAAAACAGGAATAGACAGCTGGCAGATTGGACACCGCGGAGGTTGCTGGTGGCTGTCTCCAGCGCTGTGTTTGCAGAGTCGAGGCAAGCGTGTGGCGGACAGGAGGTGAAACCCGCTGTTCTCATGGTTTTGAGGATTTGGGACTGGGAAGTGAGGACGCAGAGGTAGTGGGAGTGGAGTGTTCTTCAGAAACAGCTGAACAAGGGAAAAAAGCAAGCACAGAGTTAGAGGCAGAGCCAGGGCTGAGAAGAGATCCTTTTTTTTCAGAAGAGATTTGGGTGTGTTTATGAGCGAGGGGTAGGAGACTGGAGGTTGCAAGAGGATGGAGGACTGAAAACCATTCGGTGCTAGTGAAGCCCAGACAAGAAGAATGTGGAGGAAGATTTCACGTCGTTCAGGACTTGCCAGTCATGGCCTGCCGCCCCGGGAACTGCATACCAGTGCTTACTAGGAAGTACGTGTGCATAAAGCAGTAACTCCCAATTAATTTTTAAATTGGCCTATTCATCCTTTATGTATGTGCCACATCTTTGGGTCTCTAATCTTATTATGCACAGTGGCATTCTCTCTCCTTTAGCGTCTTCTTGTCTATGGTGGTGTCCAAAGAACGCCATTGCTGCTTTGCATGCTCATGGCAGGAACAGTTAAAACCCCAGATAACTCCCTAAAGTAATTTTAACCTACTTTGAACCATTCGGATCTGCCTTATATTTTACTGAGCTTCAAAATATAGTGTCATTGACTTACCTCTTATACCACTTTCCTTTTCCATTTACCCTGAGGAATAAATAGTAATGAGAAAAAATTCTAACATTTCCTTCAGGGGGGAAAAAGATTTTTTTTTTTGTAACAAAACACTGTCCACCTCCCCCAATTTCCAACCAAGTGATTCATGTGGCTTGTGCAACAGGAGAATGAAAGAAGTAAAGCTTCTTTGACAGGAGCTCTCTGCCTTTTAAAAACCTGTAACCACTTCTTCATGGTGGTCGTGATGCCAGACTTGGCTTTCAGGTGCCCGGGGAGCTTGACCACACCATGCCACCAGGGTGAGCAAGCAGCGATGGGATTCGAAAGACACAGCGTGGGACCTTTCTACTGAACAAATTAAAGAGATGTGTCCATGGGCCATTTGCCACAAAGAACTTACAGTCTCAACACAAATCCTTCATCTTGTACCTTGGATTCCCTGAGATGGGAAGTCAGAAATAACAGTTCATTATTTTTTGAAGTGTTTGTCATTAGCAGCCTCACTCCCTTTGATCACGCGTGTCGTGACCACAGCTCTAAGGAGACGCAGACTTGGAGCCGCCTGCCTCTCTGTCTGCTCCGGCAGATAGAGAGAACCCTGTAGCCCAACTGGGTATCCTCCTAAGACCCAGAATGTTTCTCCTCTACTTCATTTGATGCTTTTGACTTGAAACGGTGATAACAAATAATGCACATGTTCTTACCTCTGGGAAACTCATAGAGTTTCTCTTTTTGATGCATGGACTCCTCGAATTAAAATGATAAACTGGGGAGAGTATGAGAGGCACATAATAATGCCAGGAACATATTCTTCAATGTTCTGAAGAGGCGAAGGGATTAAAAATAGGTTATTGGATCAGGCAAACAGATTGCAACGAGGCAACAGGGTCTGAATCTCAGTTCGGGCACTGCATAGCCCCGTGACACCGGACAGACTCTGCAGGTGTATCGCCCCATTTACCCGTCTGTAAATAGGTTGCTGTTAGTTTTAAATGAAACATGAAGTGGTGAGCATGATGTCTGGCACGTGGGAGATGCTTAATAAATGTCAGTCATCATAATTAGAAAGAGATACTTAAGGGACACATGAAACGGCAAGTAGGTCTCAGGAATGTGTTGCAGGTTGTTTATACTAGAAACAAGTGCGAGGCTCGGGAGAGACCATGGGGAGTGCGGGGGTGCTCTGAGTGCAGGGCGCTAACCACCGGCGGCGTCAGCGAGGAGCGCGTGCTCACCTCTCTTTAACAAGCGATGCACCTGTTCAGGCTGACTCAGGGAGAAAGGGCAGGGGCAGCGTGGAGAATTTATAAATATGCATATTCTCAGACAGCCTAACATCCCCCCATACTCCTTAAATGCCAGTGACTAGGGCTGGAGCCGTGTCCCAGCATCCATACATTCAAAGGGGTCATCAGTGGGTCGGGCCACTGAGCTCAGGGACCACTGGGTGGGGCATGAGGTCTAGAAGGACAAAGCAAGTTTGGAAAACTCTGTATTTGAAATGATTTGGGGGGTTTTAACCCCTCTGAGAATCTGATCCTTTTTAAAAATGCACTCTGTACTGACTCATAAAAATGTGCATACATTTAAGGATTCACTTATCCCAAAGCTCAGCCACACCAGGCTAAAAAAAAATTGTGAGTAATTATTTATGGAAACAGAACTCCTCGTGGCACAGATAACAACTAATCAAATACAAAGGATCCTTTCCAATGGTTCCCAGTGGGTTTCGACCAAGACAGCTACTAGCTGCTCATCAAAAGCTTGTGTCCTTTCTGTTGCCATGTAAAACTGTTGCTGGGAACAGCTGCATTTGTCCCAGCCTCCCCACATCTAAGTGTGGCCATGCCAATGGCCTTGCCTGTGAAATACCAGCACAGGTAATGCGTGTTGCTTGCAGAAGAGAGAGTCAAGAATGAGACACACTTTCTCCATCTACTCTTTCTCTCACCTGCTGGTGGGACAAACGCCATGGGGTGGTGACCTTTGGAAACCAAGTGTTGAAAGAAGGAGCATGGGAAACTGGATGGAGGCTGGGTCTTGAAACACCACTGAGAGGGAGAGCTGGAAGCTGGCCAGAATCACCTATTTTTTCTTTACATGCAGGAGAGATGAATTCATGTGTTAAATGCTGCTGAGATTTCTGGGTTTCTTGTTTTTAGAGTAGCTAGTGTTGTCTTCACTGACCACTATAAGTTTTTGGAACCACTGGGCAGGGTCCACCCCCAGGCCACTACATGAGGAGTAAGTAGAGTGTTAGGCTTCTGGCATAGGTCAGTAAGTCTGATTCCCCTTCGAGTGGGCAGTGGATTTCATAGATGGTCTACTGGCAGGTGAGCAGTGAATGAAGCTGGTATTGTCTTCTGGCCTGTGCTGGAGTGAGGACAGTTCCTTATTTCCCTGACTCCTCTCCTCTAGGACAAGCTGTGTTTCCAGCTCAGTGTGTTCCATTCTAGAAGGATACTTTGGAACCCTTACTACCTGGCTCAGCCTAATGTGGGCAGTGGCGGGGTGTGGGAGGCGGGTCCCTTCTTGCTTCTATGGTGGTACACTTTTTGTGCTTCAGCTTTCCCATTTTGAAAGTGGGGTTGATTCTCTTTCTTCTAAGGTGTGTATTTTTTGAGGGGTGTTGAAAGAAAGGTTCAGTGTCACAGTGACAGAGACTGATGTCCCCTAATCCCTGTTCTGCTTTTCTTCACGAACACACAGTTTGTGAAGAAAAATCCCTGTTCTGCTTTTCTTCACGAACACTCAGTATGTGACTGAGTTCTAGCTCACAGAATGAGACATACGCCATATTTTTCTGGTCTTGAAAAATCCTCCAAGTACGATCTTCCATCCCATTTTCCTCTTTTTGGCAGGCAAGGAGGGAGGCGACCGTGACGGCTTTGGAAGCTACAGGTTGAAGGTGGCAATGCCTGGGGCCCCTCTGGGTTACAGATGACAGTGAGGACAGCCCCACTGACCTGATCACTGCCCTGCCTGTAATCAAGTCCTATTGAGTTTCAAGCAACATACACTTTGGCAACTAGGACTACTCTAACCAATACAGCCAGCAACTACACTTTGGACTATCCACTTCTCCTTCCCTAAAGATTTTTGAGAAGTATATAAATCAATAAATATAAGTTCATATGTGTTTATAGCTAATATATATTATGCACATAAGATCTTTACACACATATAAGACACAGGTACATACATACATACATACATGTAAAAGTAAATCATTGATGATATGCATTAGTTGAAATGATTAGATTATAATAGTAAGGGCAATGGGTAAGTGACTCTAGGGACCTGATTTGAAGTGTAGGGTTTGACATTGGGAAAATCCCTTCCTTAATTTGGATAGCACCCCATTAGTTAAAGGAAAATAAATAGATGGATTTAAATGAGGAGTGGCTGTCATATTTTTCTTCTTTTCTTTTTAGCAGTGATTTGTTTGCTCAAATTAAAATTTTTTTGGAGATTAACTTCAGAATTGTCTGTTTTGAAGTGAGGGTGGTGGGTAGGAGGCTGAACCCCATATGATTAAAGAAAGGTTCAGCCGAAGCTTCCTAGGGCCCCTTGGACCACCCCTGGCACAACCTGAAGCTTTTCAATGTTCTTTCAGATACACCATACTCTCATCCTCTTGGAAAAACACAAATTTTTCCATTTTTTGTTTCCAACTGTTTTCAGTTGACAAATAACTGCTTCCACTTTCCTCTTTGATTAATAGTAACCTAACTAGACTGAACTGATGGGAATCCAGTAATAGTTCATCTTTTCTTCGAAGGGACCTGCTTTTGAAAACACCAAGCTCCCAGGAGTCTGCCCAAACTGCAATTTAGGATCGGCGTCAACACATTTGTAATTATCTTTGTAGAAGAACTTTTGATATCTGCTTTTAATGATAGAAATAGTGCTACTGTCTCATGGAGATTTTCCTTTGATTTCTTTCCTAACTCTGCGTGTGTGCATTCGTGTAGTGCGTATATGAATAAAATGACTAATATCCACAGCAGTGGTCTATGGCTCATTTGCTTATGGTCCCCTTTTAGCTGTACAGTACAATATATTCATTTGTTAGCTTATGGTTTTGAGCCCTATTCTAAGGTATTATTAACTAAAAATGTCAGCCAATTTTATCAGTCAGGGTCCCAGCAGGAAAGAGATGGGATACTCAAGGGGAGTAATAAATAAGGGCAGAGTAAGTGGAGTAAGGAAGAGCCCAGCAAGCACCCCAGAGCTGGTAACAGTGGGGTGCTGGCACTCTCTGTGGGACTGAAGAGGCAAAAAAAGGGAGTAGACGCCAGAACCTGGAGAGCAAAGGTGACGTGGAGAAGGCTCCTGAAAGGACCCGGGGCCTGCGTGGAGCGAGCCCACAGCCAGCCACAGGCAGGGAACAGGGAGCTAAGTAACCACGTTCACTCTGCACCCTTTCTTCCGTCTGCAGCGACGTCTCAGAATTCAACCTCAGGTGGAAGCCCGAGGGCTGGGTGGTCCACCTAGACAGTCCATACACATCAGCCCCGGGGGGCGTAGTCAAAAGAGAGATACTTGATTTGGAAGGACAAACAAAATGTCTACCCCACTGATCATGCATCTTTATCACAAAATTCAAGTGTATCTGTAAAAAGTAGGTAATGCATGCTCCTGGTTAAAATTTAATCATTGTTTAGGGTGCCCTATCATATGTAAGACTATTTATTGTTTTTTTTAAATGGATTGATTGATTGTTGTTCAAGCACAGTTGTCTGCATTTTCCTGCCACCATGTCCCCCACCCCACCCTCCCCTGCCTCCCACCCTCAATCCTTCCCCCCTTTGGCTTTGTCCATGGGTCCTTTATACGTGTTCCTTGACAACCCTTTTCCTTCTTTCCTCTGTTATCCCCCTCCCCCTTCCCCTCTGGTTACTGTGAGCTTGTTCTTTATTTCTATGTCTCTGGTTCAATTTTGCTTGCTTGTTTGTTTTGTTGATTAGGTTCCACTTATAGGTGAGATCATATGGTATTTGTCTTTCTGGAACTGGAGAGCATTATGCTAAGTGAAGTAAGCCAGGCGGTGAAAGACTATTTATTCTTAACTATAAAAATGTAAAGGCTTTAGTTCTTTTCCATCTGATGTTATAGCAGCACACAGCCACATGCGACTACTAAAACTAAGATCAGTTGAACTTAGGTGCAATTATGAATTCAGCTCCTTGCCGGCATCAGCCACATTTCAAGCGCTCGTTAACTTCCCGTGGCTCGGGCTGCTCCACTGGACGGCACAGATGGATGGCGTTCCCCACCGCAGAAGTTGATTTGGAGGGTGCTGCTCTAGCTATTTCATTGCTAAATCACCCCCGTTCTTTCCTTTGTTTTGACTTCGAGTGAACATAAAGTGACTTTTGAAAATCATTAGTTTTCCTGAAGTCTTAGACTCCAGAAGTTTTATAGAAGTATCAGAAATAAAGTACCTTATTCTGAATGAGTTAGTGTTACTTGGGTACATGCAAAAACAAAAAATGGCGCTCGCCAACTCAAGCAAAAATGGCATATATTGCAAGGGTCTGGTGGAGCTCCATCCAGAAGAAAACGGAGAGGTGAGGGGAGGCTGAAGAATCAGGACATCGGAAAGGCCAGGAGTTATGGAAGCAAGAACTCCTAGACAGTGTCAGTAGATACTGACTGAGACTGAGGCTCTTCTTTTTTTATTGCTCCTGGAAAGGGTCCAATGGACCACCAGATGTCCGCACCTTGACTAGAAGAATCAGGGCACCTTGATATATGGGTCCCTAAGGCTGCACACCACGGAGAAAGAGCCATTCTCCAGAGGAAACGAGGTTTTCCAGGACCAAGAAAATGGGGAAGAGATGGGAGTGCTCCTGCCCCGTGAAGCCATGTACCGCAGCGCGCCCTCAGCTGCCGGCTTACCGTCCGCGGAGAGCCTTCCTCTGTGCTCTGAAGTGTGCGCTCTCGGTGGGGCGGTACTGCCCCTTGAGGGGCAAAAATGGTTCTTGGGAGGAAGAAATATTAGATATTTGTAGTAGGCTGAATAACGGCCACTCATAAATGTGTATGACCTTGACCCCAGAATGTGGGGCTGTGTGACCTTGCATGTTAAAAAGGACTTTGGAGACAGGACTGAGTTAAGGATCTTGCCATGGGAAGGTTATCCTGCATGATCTGAGCAGACCCAATATAATCATAGGGCCCTTAGGAGAGGGAGGCGGGAGGATCAGAGTCAGTAGGAGAAGTGAGAACGGGAGTGAGAGATTTATTTATTTATTTTTAATATTAGGATGGATTCATTTTTTTAAGATTTTATTTATTTATCTCTAGAGAGGGAAGGGAAGGAGAAAGTGAGAGAGAGAAACATCAATGTGTGGTTGCTGGGGGCCGTGGCCTGCAACCCAGGCATGTGCCCTGACTGGGAATCGAACCTGCAATGCTTTGGTTTGCAGCCCACGCTCAATCCACTGAGCTACGCCAGCCAGGGCAGGGAGTGAGAGACTCAAAGCTGCGATGCTGCGGGCTTTAGAGAGGGAGGGAGTAGCTGAGAGCCAAGGACTGTAGGTGGCCTCCTGAGACTGGAGACTCAAGACTCAGGGGAAACGACAAGGAAACAGATTCTCCCCTAGAGGTTCCTGCCAAGTAACACCTTGGTTAGCCTGGGGAAACTGACTTTTGGACTTTTGGCCTCCATCACTGTAAGGCAAGAAATTGTACTTTTAAGCTGCTAACTTGTGGTGGTTTGTGGAGGAAGAGAAGCAAATACAACATTCCATTTGCATATTGTCCTCTACACGTCAATCCTGTGTGGAAAAATGTTATTTCTTACTATTTAATTTATCCGTTAGGGAGAATTTAAACGTCATTTAATGTTTCTTCTCAAGGGGAACAATAAAAGGGTTAGGAACACCGATAGCAGAGATTCAAAGGTGGCCCGACTCCCTACATTAGTTACAACACCAGCTATCCTCACCCCTTCCCCAAAGGGGGCGGGCCTGCCCTCGGGATCACTTCCTGCATCTCGCTCCTGGGACTCGTTGTTCATTTTTACCACTAAACACAATCGCAAGTGAATGTGTCCGGGGAATTGCCTTGGTGCCGGCCACTGTCCCTGATCTCACTTAACAGGGGGAGCCCCTTTCGGACACTGGTCAGTACTGTAACCTTCCTTTCGTCTACATTCCTCACAGCACGAGGGTCCCCGCGTGGTCGAGCTGCAGTCTTTGCTTCCATGGCAGTGAATCGTTGCTGGTGTTTCTGTGTAGACATTCCTTCCTTGTGTAGGTCTTCCTTGGCTCCCTCGGGTGGTACAGGCCTCTGAACAACTCCGATTTGTGGGGCTAGGAGGCAAAATACTCGGTGGGTTGATCATTACGGGCAAATGGGAGAACACAACAGGATTTGACTTTTAGAAAAGCAATGACATTGTTAAAGCACTGGAGTGATATGATCAGCTTTGTATTCGGAAACCGGGACTGAATTTAATTTACTATTGGATTATTCTTTATTTAATTAGTCGATGATCGATATGGCTCAAAGTAAGATCTGCTTTTGCTCTGCCAGGCATCTGGGGCTGCTACCCACTGAGAACCTCCATAAATTAAAATTTCCTCTGGAGCATGTTTTTCCGATCAGGCAGATAGTAGACATTCAGATTGCAAATGTGATCTAAGGTTGGATGATGTTTATGAATTACTAGGGCACAGATGACTTGCTTTTCTGCTCAGTTCCGTGCACTGTGGTTTGGGTCTTACCTGCCCCCACACAGAGGGCACCGCAGAGACCAGTTATTAGATTACCCAGCCTCGGGGTGGCCTTGGGCTTCACCCTGCACCCCCTCCATCCTGACCAGGTATCCAAGTGGAAGCGCCACCTCTCACACTTCAATCAAAATCCTCCGGTCAGCAGTCAGCCTCAGCACTCTTTAATCTCCTAGAGCTTCTGGGTTCCTTTCTTTTAAAGGGTGACACCTTTATTACTTTTGTGTGAGCTCCGTGGTGCATTTAAAAAATACTGAAAATTTTTGTCTGATGCTTTGTTTTATTCAAAAGTGTTGCTAAGTTGATCTAATCTGCCATTCTGTCAGATGGAGAAGCCCTCTTCCTCTATTTTAAAGGTAAAGAAACACTCAGAGTTACCGCGACTTTTCTAAAATCTCATGGTTCTTTTGAGTAACCACATATGCTCTGTTAGATAATAATTTTAAGCCGAGACCAAAGCCAGGCTTTCGGACAATGCCTGCCACCTTGCGTTTACCTCTGTACTTAAAGGAGATCAATGTTTTAATAAAAAAGGAGTTAACGGTATGAGATGGACCCTATTAAAAATATGCTAAGCCACAAGGAAGATTTGGGTGATCTGAGCAGGACCCAAAGATAAAATGTGCAGTATGACCTCTGGAGGGGTTGGCATTCACTGTGAGAAAATCATCCAAGTTCAAGGCTGTCACTCTCTCTGTCTCTTCAGCCCTCAGGGTCCCCTGTCCTCTGCAGTTTTCTCCTGTCTGCTTCCTTCTTCACTTTTTTTTTTTGTTAACTTCATTTTGCATGAGGTGAAAAGTGACCGGTTCAGTCCCTTTTAAATTATGTCACAGCTGAAATATTCAACAGAAGCGGCCTGGGGTCCTTCAGGTCAGACTCCAATGTGATTATCAGAGCGAAATGATTTAAATGTCTCAGTTTGGGCTTTTCTGTCAATCATGCTGGGCCAGGGCCTCATCTACATAGACAGCAGATTTCACCCGAATGAAAGATGAATGTTCTTAGTGAGGGATACAATGGATAGGTACATATCCTGACAGTATAGGCCACAGGTTACTGTGAAATTTGGGGGTGCACCTATAACTCGGGCCCTTAAAAATAACAGGATAGCTTGTTTCATTATTTGTCAAACTAAAATAAGACTTAAAACTATTTTGTCTTTGTATTAACCCACAGGCAACGGGTTGGACACCCCTAGGATCACTTCTTTCCTTGTTTTATTTTATTTCTTGCAATCTTTCTCATGTCTGGAATTTAGATTCTTTTGAATACTGAGTAGAAAAAAAAGAAGATAAATGCAAGCCTCTGTGTATGTGTGTGTAGAAGGCGGGGTAATTATTTTGAACAGTTCAGGGTAATATCTTCTAAGGATTAGAAAACTAGATTCTCGGGGCATGACTTGAAAATAATACATTTTTGAAGAACAGAAAAAGTTACATATTTGGAATTTCTTTTGAGATCCAGCACAATTCCTGAAGAAGCGCTATGGCTATTATTGAAAATTGAAGAGCCATAACACATCCAAAAGCTGGCGGGGGTGCTCCTTCTCTCTGCAGAGGCAACGGTGAAAGCACTGGAAGGAACTGGAAAAGAAACAAATGGAGCAATGTAAAGATGTTGCAGGTTTTGGTGGAAGGTATTCTGTCCATCCCCTCAATGCTGTCGAAGCTCCTGGTACTTTTTTGTATTTGTCAAGCAAATGGATAGTGGATTCTCTAGTCCCCAAGCCACACTGTGATCACCAGCAAATTATATAGTAAACTAATTTTTAATCAAGCTATAGATGGGGCTCTTTTGTGTAACCTGTTTTTGGTTGTTCATGTGATATGACCTAATAGGACTCGAATAAACTAAGCTGCAGTGTGAATTCCAGGAAATAGTCTCACTTTTCAGTTCCTCCCACCAGCACCCCGACACCTCCACAGGAGATAATAAACAAGTGTCATTTTGAGAGTTCACAAACTCTTCTAAAGAAATGTGATAGACATGTGTCATGTTTCCAAGAAGTCAGGGAGATATCACTTGCCAACACAGGCACCGTTCTTATCTCTTACAGCGCCTGGTGCAATGAGTAGGCTCAGTTATTAATTGTTAGGTGAGTGGACAAGGCGCCTGGTCCACTGGTCCCAAAGAGAATAAGTGACAAGATCTACTGTGTTGGTCGTGCTATTTTATTTTGTAGGGTGTAATCAGGTGAGCAAAATACAAGACGAATGTGGCATTAAATTGATTTGTCATTCAGGCTTGTAACCTGGAAGTTCCTGTGTCATAAAATGATGGTTAAGGTTGAATATACATGATCTACACACACTGCTAGTTTGTCCCTGAAAACTGGTCCAGGGACCACAGACAGTTAAGGGAACCTGAGCTCAGCACTGCAGCTTTCCTGGACACATAATTCATCTCTTTTCACATGGCATTTACCTTGAATAGTGATGAGTGTATTACAGATATCATAAATAATAAGTCACATCAGCCTGTTTTATTTCGGAACTGTAAACTTTAAAACTTAGAGGAGAAATGATGCAGTCATGGAGTGAATTGAGCTATGAAGTAACTTTCTTAGTAAAATTAAAATAAAATTTTAATTATGATGCAGACTGCTTCCTTTTTTCTCATATAGTTAGAACTGGAGAAAAGGTTAACTGACAAATTGGGACATTTTGCTCTTGATAATCTGCTAGGTTGACTTTCTAAAGTGTAGGGACAATGTTCTATTCTTCTTTGAATTTCCAAGGTCTAACAGAAAGTCTGGCCTTGCATGCTTGAAAGGGAAGTGGAACTAATAATAGTAAATTCTATGGTAATTAGAAGACCCTGCTGCATTTGGCCGAGCACCCGCCCATGAAGACTTCTGTGGACAGTGTGTGAGTGAAACTATCTTAGACTTCTCCCTCAAAGCCAACCCCAGGCGTCTTCCTTTTCACTAGTAAGGTATTACAGTGTGATGTTGCTTTAAAAAATGTTTGGGTCATTTGAATGGCAAGAATGTCACCACAAATATCATGTTAAAGATTTCATCTTCCACAGGGGCAAGAAGACAAAGAGCTAATGATAGAGGCTTACATTTCAGTTTTCAATTGAATATATCTTGAAACTTGAGGTAATATATCCTTGGTTGACTAAGGTAATGTATAAGATGAAATACCTTTTACTGAATCTTAAAAAGTACAATATAAACCAGTGAAAGGCAATCAGTTGTTATTTAAGAAGAGACAAAGACATAGTTAAAAGCCTTGGTGTTGATGAGAAATGGGCTTTCTGGTGCTTTTGGGGACAGAATGGGTTGTTCCTAAGAATAGAAGTTCAAGTTTTCAGGAAGACTGTAAGTGTCATACAGTGTCCCGGAACACATTATTAGGGAATGCTCTATCTCTAGTCAGAGCACCATGTGCAAGGATCATTTCGGGGGTTCATCTTTGCCTGCCCCTCCAGATGAAGTGATACTCATTTTATACCTACTACTCCCTCGTACATGGATGCTTTAACTCCTACATGTGCCATCGACCAGGGGACCCAGTTTTGACCTTTCACTCAAACTTGAGAATCAGATACACCTTTCTGATGGACACCTTCCCCTGGACATCTCACATAGTCCTTTCCTCCAGTTACCTAAGAGTGGCTCCTCTTTCAGTATCCCCATCTCTGCTGTTAATACCACCATTCATCCAGTATCTCAACACAAGAAAACTGGGGTTCTCCTGGATGGAGCTGCCGCTGGCCTATACAGGGCTCTGTGAAAGCGAGAGAGAGTGGAACATACTTCCTGCACCCACAGAACGTACTTGATAAACAGCTCAGGCTGGGGCATGCCTAACCGTGCGAGGCAAGCCTGATCCTAGATTCTTCTACTTTCTTACCTACTTATCTGAGCAATTGAAAACACCCAAATGTCCTGTAATCTGCCACTCCTTTGTCTTTTCTGCTCAGCTGCCTTTCAAATTAAATATCTAATGAAGAACGTGTTTATGTCATGTATGTGTGGTGACTACAATACTATAGAAAGCATCAGTGAACCTACCCCCTTCCCAAAAGACAGAACATTATCAGAAGTTTGACCTGTCCTTTTTGGTCCTTACTACCTCTGTTCTAGTTCATGCCCCCACCACAAATCACTTAAACTATCGCGGTAGCCTCCTTTGGTTAGCCCAGTTGGATTCCCACTCCCCAGTTTGCCTACATCGACCCACAAGGCACATCGCTGCATGTTTGAGTCATTCATGCCCTCACTTAAAGCTCTTCTACAGCTTCCCATTCCTGAGAGAAGAACCTCTAAGGAGCTCAGCATGGCAGAGAAGGCCATTCTAGGCCCGTCCGCCATGGAACGGAAGCCCCATTGTTTGCCCCTTCATAGTTCAGGCGGCACTTACTCCCTGGGGGTTTCCCCAAACCACTGACCCCACTACGCTGGCAGAGGCGTGGCCTACCAAGGCCTTGGCCTTAAGTTAGCCCTTCCATGTTTTCTTGAAGTTCTCTGTCTGTCGCCATTCCTGGATTGCTAGCTCTTTGAAGACAGCAGATCTATCTCATTTCTTCCTGTTTCTAATCCAATTTCTGGGTCATAGCAGTGTTTCCAAAATTTGAATCAGCGTGACGAGGGAAGAAGTTTGTCTTGATATCTCTTTGGGTGGCACCAAACCTTCCTTATAAATTTTTGTTTTAAATGGAACTGGACACCTGGACATTCATTCTGCATGCTGTCCAATGTGTGTTTGTTTATTTTTTTTTTATTTTATCTTTGGCCATCGTGTAAACACAGCCTTGGGATTATCTTGGGGAATTTTTTAAATGTGAATCGGGGGATCTGACAGTAGTCAGACAGCAATGTTTATTTTTTTCCCAATCCAACAGAATTAAATGACTGAACCCAAGGGACTCACTTGACACCTTATACACTCAGCTTCCCTGAGCACTGTCCCAGGTTGCCCCTGGCTCAGGTGTTGGGCTTTCATCAGCACCCATGTATCTTCTCCTTTGTTTCCCTCTCCCACCTGTCCCCACATTGCCTGATCCTGCGGCAGCTGCCCGGGGCCGGCGGAGGCTCCCCTGGGCTCTAAGCCCCGCTGCAGTCCCGTTTGTTCATTTCCTCTCCCCTCGCTTTGACTGGAAACCCGCTCTTCTCCCAGGCACCATTTTTACTGGCTGTCAGGAGGGAAGCAATCTCATTAAGCTAATTCAATTAGTATATGAATAACTTATTTAACTTAATCTGTGGACTGTCTCCAGTGTACCTGTTTTCAAAGAGGACACTTCTTATATCAGAGTAATGAAGCTTGAATGATGCATCGTAAGTAGAGGGTAGTGCCTCTTGGTGTTTTTTCTAATGATACCCAGTAATGCACACGCCTATTTCTTTTCCCACAAATCAGTCTTGCTTGATGTAAAAATACTCACATTGATCCCTTCATACAGGAAGTGATAAGCTTCATAAATATTATTTAGTGGCAAATGTACTTAGCATTTTAACATCAACTTGGGTGTCAGCCATAAGAACAAAATCTCAGCCTCTTTATGCATCGTTGAATTTACAAGAGACAGGTTTTGTTTTCTTCTTCTTTTTAAATTTTTTTCAATTACAGCTTACATTCAGTATCATTTTGCATTAGTTTCGGGTGTACAGCACAGAGGTTGGGCAATCATGTACTTTACGAAGTGATCCCCCCTATATTTCCAGTGCCCACTCAGCACTGTGCATAGTTATTGCAATATTACTGACTATGTCCCCTAGGCTCTGCTTTACATCCCATGACTATTTTGTAACTACCAGTGTGTACTTCTTACTCCCTTCACCTTTTTCACCCATCCCCCACCGCCCTCCCCTCTGGCAACCATCAGTCAAAGAGGGTTTGGTTTCTGGCCCCCCTTTCTGTCTGCAGGACAATCTCACACTGAGAAAGCTCGGTTAGCAAAGAGGTCCTTCCTCTTTCCTCTAGTCCTCGTGTGCGCCATGGTGGCAAGGTGTGTTTGAAAACTTTTACTTTTTGAAAGCGAGAAATGTTTGTTGGGAACATGCTATTTTGGTCATAAGACATAATGATGCTCATCATCCTGAGACACGATTCCTGTCCTCCCGTGGCTTCCTTGAAGTCATCCTGCCTGGACATTAGGCAGGATGTGCTGAGTGTCACGTAGGAGGTGCAGA
Source organism: Tonatia bakeri (assembly GCA_004024845.1). Classification (NCBI taxonomy): domain Eukaryota; kingdom Metazoa; phylum Chordata; class Mammalia; order Chiroptera; family Phyllostomidae; genus Tonatia; species Tonatia bakeri. The sequence goes on from PVIA01011340.1 coordinate 22,281, forward strand.
CAGCCTCCCTAAACTCCCAGGAGAAGGTTGATTTTGCATGGAAAACACTGGAAAGATTTTGCAGTTAGGAGGCATGAAAAGAATACCTCCAATGGCCAAATGTAGAAATATCGGACAAGGGTGTTCCAGACAGAGGGAGGAGTCTGAGCCAAAACACAAAGGCAGGAAGGGGGAGACTCGTCGTGGGTGGGGATGGGTGGGAGCCGGGAAGAGGCTTACTGTACTATTCAGGCTTAGACAGAGACACGTTCTCAGCATACAGCCGCTCCTTCCTTATCCTGGAAAAAGGTAACGCAAGCTTGCTTCTTTTTGCTACTTAACATATTGATATATATGTATAATTCAATTGTTTTCACTTTCAACTGCTTTGATTTTAGGGAGTATAGAAACTCCTTTTGCTATCAACATAGAAAAATTTAGGAAATTATCTCACATTTAAATACTACATCTTAAAGCCTCATGTTGTCCGACGAGGTTTAAACTTTCTATAGTTCTAGGTTGTACCAGATGCTATTAATGAGTTTCAACAAGCAGTTATTGAGAACTAACTGTATAATAGTTGCCGCTGTTTTTGGCGATATGGATAAGACCCAGTCTCTGCCCTCACAGAGCTTGCATCCTCATCAGGGAGAGAAATGTTAAATAAGTAAATAAACAAATAAATAACTCATAGAGTGGTAAATGTTCTGAGCTTCTGCTGTGGCAACAAATAATATTAAGTTGATGGTAGCTTGAAAAAACAACATTTATTTCTCACTGTCAGAGACAGGGAAAACTGTGGTGACTCTGTTCCATGTGATGAGTAGTTTCTGATCTGTTCCATGTATCTGTCCTCTGGACCCAAGGTGGACGGATGCAGCTAGCTCAGTCAAGCTCTGCTCGCAGCAGGGTGAGGACCTGAGGGGCATGAGAGGGCTGGGGAGATTTATCATGCCCCCTGCAGCTCATTCTCACTTCTGACCCCCTTTCAGTGGCCAAAGCAAGTCATATGACCAAGACCCAGATCAATGCACTGGGGAAGTATACATCTATCTTTCAAGTGATTGTTTGCAGAAAATTATCCAATGGACCTCAACAAAGTAAACAAATACAGTAAATAAGAATAAGGTCTTAGACAGTCATGTGATCCTAGAGGAAATCAGGCAATGAGATATATTACCTGAGGATAGCACTGGAAGCTCCTTTCGATAAAGTGGTTGGATGAGAGTTGAGGTTAGAGGTTAGATTTGAATGCTGCACACAGGTGAGTCAGGGAGAGAGTTGGAAAGGCAATCTAGACACAGGAAATAGCAGGTGCAAAGGCTCTGTGGTGTAAACGAGCTTGGCTGGCTGGAAGGGTGGGGACATGCCCAATGTAGCTGAGGCTTGGCCGGAGCTGGCGACTGAAGGAGAGTTGAGCATGGCAGGCGGGAGTCAGATTCCGCAGGTGCTTGCTGCAGGGGCAGGAGCCTGGATTTTCATCTCAGTGTCCTGTGAAGACGTTTGACTTTCAAGGCAGGGTAGTGACATGCAAGTCTAATGTATATTTAAAACAATCTCTCCTGTTGCTCTGTGGACTGAGCACTTTGGGAGTGAGGGTGGGCAAGGGTGGAAGCAGGAAGATGCATTAGGGGAGTTCTGGGGAAGCACAGGAGGGAGATGATGGTAGTTAGCAATAAGGTAATGGGAAGGAAATCTAATATGAGACACATTTTGGAAGTATAATCGAAGTAGAATTTATTGACTTCTCTGTTAGGAGAGAGTGTGGTTTTGAATAGTCTGAGCAAACGTGCAATGTGGTGGAGGGGAAAGAGGATGCACTTGGACTCAGAAGATGTTTCTTTACCTGCGCTTTGCTTCTTGGGAGTTGTTTGACCGAGGTCACCCTTTTCACTATTCTCAGCCTTAGCATCCATGATTTTTTAAAAAAGACTTTATTTATTTATTTTTAGAGAGGAGAAGGGAGGGAGAAAGAGAGGGGGGAAACATCAGCATGTGGTTGTCTCTCACATGCCCTGTACTGGGGACCTGGCCCACAACCCAGGCACGTGCCCTGACTGGGAATTGAACTGGCAACCCTTCGGTTTGCAGGCTGGCACTCAATCCGCTGAGCCACACCAGCCAGGGTGTGTCCATGATTCTAATAAGCAAATAAGTAAGCAAATAAATGATTGAATAACTTAATGGATAGGAAATGATACCAAAGTCATGTAATTTTTTAGAGGTTTGGATATGAAAACAATTCATATAAAATACAAATAGTCTGCATGGGTAAGGTTTCTTTATCTTTTGCCTTCAGGCAGTCACTTATTGGCCTTCTCAAGAAGGATATTCTAGATCTAGGCAGTTTCAGAGGTATATTCTGGAAGATGATGTGGCGGTGGCAGTACTGGCTTATTAATTCCCCTACACTCTTATGTAAAACATCAACATTGTTGCTCCCAGTCTCTGAGTGCAGTCACTGGGAGCCCTTTCAGCTAGAAAGTTTTCTAGTGTGGATTTATGATATACATTCGTGGGGGTCCCCTTGCTCTGGGCTGACCTGCGTGCTGCTGACAGGGATGAGGGATGGGGAACCATAAGCCTTATCAGTTAAATATACAATAGCAGTTTGGCTTATAATGGAGCAATTAAGCCATCATTTTAGTAAAAACACCTTAACATTGAATCGAGCTGTCAGGGATTTGCAGGTAATGTAGCAATTTTTTCAGACTGGGTCCTGGCATTTTCTGATAACATCACTATTTTTTGTACAATTAATACGACTCCTGTTTGACTGGTATTTCTGAGAAAAAGGCTTCAGACAACTTAAGTTTAGGATTGGGGGGAATAGGGACAATTCCTCATGTACCTGAATTTGTTTTTCTCCAGTTTCCCCTCCTCCCGTGAACCTTCTCATAGAACTGCTACTGCTGCTTCTTATGCTCAGACTCACAAGCAGTACCCCCAAGTGAATGGAAACCTTTCTCCAGGTGGTGTTTCTGATACAGATTCAGCCAATGACAGTTATGTATACACCTTTGCAGTTTAGAAGGTGTACATCTAATGGAATCACCTTAACATAAATAATCACAGTATATGTATGGATTTGTTGAGTGCCAGCACAAAATAACTATAAATCAGCTGACTGAAGCCAATCACTGGCAAAAGGAGAGCAGCTTCAAGCAAACAACTGAGGGACGACAAGGCACCCGAAGCTGGCAGCAGGAAGCCCACCCACTTGTCTGCGTCTGAAGAGGAATGGCCTAACTTGAGCCCAGGGAGGGTTGGAGCTTTGGAGAAAGAATCAGTTAATATTAATTGTAGGCCTGGAGGAATGTAACTGGCTGAAATACAGTCCCAAGCATGGAGCGTAGGGGGAGAAACAGTGACTTCTCTCTCTCCCCAGTCTCTTTTTCTGATGCCCCCACATAAGCTAGGCCACAAAAAAGCTCAGGTGACACAGGCCGTGAGTGATGGAGAAGGGAGGAGATGAGCTTGGAATGAACTAAAGGGACTAAGTGAACAACAATGGCAGATTCGTGCTTCTCAGCTGCACTATTGTATGCTGGAATATGCTCCCAGTTCCCCGAGGGGTTTTAATGTCGAGATGGACAACAATAGTATTGCAATGCTCAGTTTGAAAATCAGCGGGTTGCAAGAAACAGTCCCTGCACGAAGTTTCAGCTCTAGCACTGAACTTGATGCCGGGTTTGGGAACTGTGGACTCTGGTCTACCAGCGAAGAAGCAAGTCACCACGACTCTGGACTTCTCTTCCCTCCTCTGCTAGCTGAGAAAGAGTCTTTACTGTTCTAACCTGTGAGTGTCATTGTAGTCACTACTAAATCACAGATATCATAGGGAATAGATACTTAGAAAAGGCAAATCCACAGCTCACAATTCACGTGATAATGAAAGCCATGTATATGTAACTTTAGTTTTATCACCACTTGGGAGTATCCATAATATCACACTTAAAATATCAAGGTTAGTTGAAAGGTGCTGTAAACACAGATGCTTTTGTACAAACAGTCTACTATAGCTTTGTGATATGAAATTAGATGCAAATATTTAGACCCAATGAAAACATGAAGCATGAGAGATTGCTGGGCTTCCAATATGGCTGTACTTTTATGCTTCTCTTTGAACAGATGCTTGCAAATAAGCCTCTGTGGCAGATCAAAGGTACCGTTAGTGGAGCCATGAGCCGCTGTCCAAGGGGTCTGAGCTCTCTCGCCAGAGTTGAGTCTTCCTCTCTTGCTGCCCGTGGACAAGGATTTATTTTCCTCCTAGGTGGGTGTTCTCTCCTTTATATGTCCCATTCCATATTTGCCTTCCTTCTTCCTCTTTCAAATTCTACCTTTTGTTCTAATTCTCATGCACTGGCATCTGGGTGAGGCTGAGGGGTTCTTCAGGGCTGTCACAGTTTAGTGAGAAAAAACAAGGGGGATCCTAATGTTGCCTATGAAGAGTGAAGTTGGCTTTAAGGGATGGAAAGAGGCATGCCTGGGAGGTGTTCTTGTTTTCAGAGTGGTAGGGAGTAACATAAAGTGTATATTAACCACATGAGATAATGAGTCAGGCTTCGATGACCCTCCTTCCACTCCCCCCAAATACTTTCTCTTCTGTAGCACCTCAGTAGATGGCACCCAAATGCATAATATAGAATCGTAGGAGTCCCTGTCCCTCAACCATCACACCCAGGCACCTGCTACATCTGGCAGAATTCTAAAAGTCTCCCAGTGTATTTTTTATTCATTGACTTGTTCATTTGCTCAACAGCTATGAAGTGTCAGGCACTGGACTGGACTCTGAAAGCAAAGGTGAATAAATCTTAGTCTTGATCTCACAGTGCTGACAACGTAGCAAGAAACAAAAGTAAATCACATAAAAATGCACGTTTATAGATTGCTGTATTACAAGGTGCTATGTTAGAGAATAAGGGGGGAGCAAGGATCCAATTAAAAAGATAATTAGTTAAGGCCTCCCTGAGAAGGTGACATCAAAGAGAAAGCATGAGAAGTGAGAAGATCCAGTTTGCGGGAATCTGTGTGTAGGAGGGTGGCTGGCGTGGTGATGAAGAGCTTTCTTCAGAAAGAATGTAGTTGGAAGAACTGACTGGAGATCAATGTTTAAACCCAGAGTGCTATAGATGGCATGTTTGTGCCCCCCCCAAATTCCTATGTTGAAACCCTAACTCCTCAACATGATGGAATTTGGAGGTAGAGCCTTTAGGTGATTAGTTCTTGATGGTGGCGCCCTCATGCATGGGATTAGTGCCCATATAGAAGAGACCCTGAAGAGCCCTCCAATCCCTCCACCCCACGGGGCACAGAGAGAGGACAATCTGTGTGCTAGGGAGGGGGCTCTCACCAGACACCAGCTCTCTGACACCGTGATCTGAAACTTCCCATTTTCCAGAACTGTGAGAAATAACTTTGGGTTGTTCGTAAGCCACCCAATTCATGGTGTTCTGTGACCGCAGCCTGACGGAACTAAGACAGGAAGGCCTGGGAAGCAGTAGACAAAGGCAGGATTAGGAGTTTGAAGTTTATTTTCACTATAGTGGGAAGTCATTGAAAATTGGGGAGTGACACGGTCAGCCTCACCTTTCAAATAGAGACTTCTGGTTATTTGGTAGAGAATGGATTTGAGGACACTGAGGGCGGACAGAGAGAAACTAAGTCCAGTGACAATGCATTGTCAGAGAGAGGAAGGAACTAGACTGATAACAATATGGTGAACTTGGGGCCATGCCTCCAGGCGCCCCCTTCAGGACTGAAGCGCTCATTGCTAGGGTCTGGGCTGCGATCCACTCAGAGTTCTGTCCACCTCCAGGACTTGTCCTTTGCCCAACGGACAGGTCTCACTCAAGAACCTGCCGCTGGGCTGTCCCACACCCCATAAAGGTCAATGAGGAGGAATAATAAGGCCCTTACCTTAAGTTGGGACAACTCCGAAGAACCATTCTTGCTCCAGAGGGCCCTGTGGAGGGAGCTGAGGACTCACATGCAGCTGGATTCCAGTTCTCTCCCATCCTGCCGCCATTAATGTACACGATACACTAAATGATGTATCAGGCTCTGCTGGTGGTGGGGGGGTACCAAGGGAGAATTTAGAAGGAGGCATTTAACGTCTCACTTCCTGCATCTTCCTCATTTTTGCCTCCAGGGTTCACAAAGAATGCTGGATCTCGTTGTTTTGGGTGCTGCTATACTAAAGTAACATAATACTATTAATATCCATCTATTACTAAGTAACATGGCATTTCTAATTCAGCTGTAACGATTACTATGTTTTAAAAATTACTTTCATTCATCACATATGTAAAATGTCAGATAGATATATTTCTCTGTACAGCTTTATTTTGATGAATATTTATTTTCAGTGTAAAGGTCCATTGTGTGTCTTTCTATTATGGTTTTTGTGGTGCATTAGGGCATTCCTAACCCTTTGAAGCTACTTTATTTTGTTTGGTTGGTGGTCTTATTTGTTGGTATTACTTCTCCCTCTGAATGGGCTTTCAGTAGGTGAATGCAAGACACACAGAATCAATATGACCTTCTTTCCATCTCTGGATTTAGCATGATCTTAAACTTGACAATCTGAAAATGAAATTCTCTCCTAAATTTGATTAGCTGGTTATTATTATTGGAGAAATAGAACTTGTTCTGTTTCTTTGTCCCACAATTAATGAGATTATTTTTCTAATAAGGGCATATCCCCCAACTTTGCAAAGCTTGTGCGTTAGACTGGAAACATCTGTAAACTCTGGTATTATTAACAGTATCTCATTCTGCCCTCCTGCCATTTTACGTATGGACACACTGGGATGAATAGAATTGCTTCTAAAATGACCCATGAGATCTATTCTATTGTATGAGCTCAAGATAAAGCAAAAAAAATATATGCAGATTTCTTAGACTTTTCACTGTGTGTTAATGCATTTGTTATGGATCCTTTCACGCGTCTCTGTTTTTTCAGTGGCTGCTAAGTACTTGATTTTGAAATCATCCTTTCTTTTGTTACTTTGAAAACCTCCATTGTGTACGTGAAATCATTTTTAAGGCTGTTTTTGTTCTATCTTTGTTTAACTCAGCGATTATACCTGTATATAAATTGTCTCAAGATGAACATTAGGAACAAATTCTTCTCATCTTGTGAGTAGGTTCAGTAAGAGTCTACGTATTTTTGAACTCATAATGCAAATCTCCTCGTGCACTATTACAGGTCAACAGCAGTTACTTCAGTATGGGGTATTAGGACTGTGGTAGGAAAAAGGGGAGTGCCACTCAGGAGCAGTTGGGAAGGGTGTGAAGAAAACAGCAGTGGGATGAATTTTGACGTGTTTACTGCGAGTGAGCAGTAGTGGAACCCGGGATTATTTCTATCACTTGTGTGTGTGGTGCTTCTTTGGGCTGAAAAGTGCATCCTGGTGTGTGGGCTTCGTGAGCATCCTGGCCTTGAGCTCCTGCCATAACACCTGACACAGCTGAGTCCCACTGTGAACCTCTCAGCACCTGCCACATGTGGATCCCCAATCAGAGCCAGGCTGGCAATGCCTTTGAATTCCCACTCACCGGTTCAGCTTGGGGAGGGAGGTGGTGTGCACAGAGATGATGACAGTAAATGGTGCTGGAAGGAAGTTGGGGTTCAAAGGTCCTGTTTGTGCTCTATCTTGACTGAGCATGAATGACAAGGGCAGGTTCAGCATGTGGTTACCTGGGTTTCCTCATCCATGAGCGAGCTGGCATGCATTCCCAGGAATGAACAGGGCTGCTTCTGCGGTTCCTGCCCTGCCACTCTGTGCTGTCAGCAGACACATCAATTAGTGTCAATTTTAATGATGGCTCTTGAGACCCACAGGGAACCTGTGTTTTGGCTACTGAAATAGAAGTTGGATTTGCTATTCAAATAATATGAAATATGAAATATGAACTCTCGAGTCTGCAGATGTGGAGGGAGAGAGTCATTTGACTACTATAAAACATATTTTTATCTAGGCATGGTTAGTGTGTATTCTTTGGGGTAGAATTCCGGGAGTGTAGGTTTCTGCGGCGTGAATATGCATGTGAGATAAGAATTCCACCGAGTGAATTCTCCTCCTTTACTGGCACACAGGATGGCAAACGCCTCAACCACATTTTCCAGGAGTGGGGCTGGGTTGCGCTGAACTGTGCTCTCCTGTTCAGGCGGTTTAGTTGCCTTTTTCAAATGGCCTGGGCAGAGTCTACACACAGCCTCTAGTCACTGGAAAAGAGGGTTAGGGTGTGCATTGTGAACACATCGCCTTAGAACATAATCCTAAATTACCCAGTCGGCTGATGTGTTCTCAATATGGCCTAATCTCTTCGGATGAGGAGATGCTTGCTCTGGACACGTTTCTCTCATGTTTGCCTTCCTTTAATTATCCTTCTGTTTAGGGAAGAAACTGAACTGGCTAGTGGCAGAAACAGAGCATCACCTCTCCCCAGTACAATTTTCATGTCAAAGCGGATAATCTGGTAGCTTAACATGGGAAAGCACTTCAGTAAGCAGAGGCCCGCTAGTGGGTGGCGAGAAGTGGTTCAAGCCAGGAAACTGGTCACCCTTGCAAGTCCAGCTGACACGGAAAATTGACTAGGCATGTAAAGACCCTTGAGTTTTTCTCCTAGTCTAAACTATATTTGAGATTGTTATGTTTTGTCAGAGGGCACAGGAAAGCTACTACTTTCTTGTCTGGCAAATTTGGGGTGCCCCATCACCACACACATCTCCCTGTGTATAGGAATATGGTACACTGTCAACCAGGCAGTAGGCTCTTTCATTGCAGAAGCAGGATGGATGGTTTTCGAAGTCTGAAGACTGAGTCCACAGACCTGAAAAGGAGCCCGGTACCGTTTCCATGTTCTCACGTGTTGTGTTCTTTTGTGGCCGACTCTGGACGGGCTGCTGACCGGCTCGGCATGGCACACTCCCCTCAATTTACTGCTTTCATGCCTCTCAGCGTTCTGTTGAGCAGTGTAATCTGGGTCTTAGGATGGGATTTTTAGACTTGAACTAAGAAACTTAAAAAAACAAACAAACCCTACCCAAGCTTTCTTTAAATAGAAACGTGAAGTAGGTATTTATCTACAATTTACAGCAAACACCCAAAGCTGTGATGAAGAACCACATAAGGTTACATTTATATGTGTGGTGACTTCTGATTAAATGCCATACACTGTGAGTGTCACCTTGCTGGATGCTGCATATTCTTGTGTTCCTATGAAAATTTTTGAGTCTTATTCTGGGGTGCAGTGGAGTCACTATTTGGAAACAGTTTGATCCTTTTGAGGTGTCTGTGGGTCCTGAGCAGTCTTCAGTCTAGGAAGACTGTCACCCTGCCAGTGAGGTGCTGCTCTTCAGAGGGCGCAACGACTGAGCATTTCCCACTCGGCAGCACAAACTGTTCTTGTCCCTCGTGAGCTCCAGGGTAGTTCCTCCCTCTGCCTTCGGTGGTTTCTTCACACGCGCACTGAGAAGTCCTCAGTGGGAGACTGGAGAGGAATCTCCTGCTGCTGTCTGGGGTCCTCACCCTGCAGCCTCCTCCTCTCCTGTCCTGCCCGGAAAATTATAACTACCTCGGTTGCTCAACTGTCTCCTTGGCTTAGCAGCACCGTTGGGCCCTTCCTGGGTTTTCCTCTTTACAGATTAACATTTTGCAGGCATTTTGCTTCCCCTCCCTCAGAGATCCCTACTTGATTCCAAATACCTTGAAACCTTGCATACATTTCCCCCTGTGTGATCATTGTTTTAGGCTTATGGATATATTGAGCTCATTGCTCTATCTTAGCCAGACTGCAGAAGTCCCTGAATATTTTTTATCCCAACTGGCTTGGCTTATTTAACTTAGTGTCAAGACTGTGAAGAGTCTAGGATTTTACCTTGTTTGCAAACCGGCAAGTCAGCCTGCCGCAGTTTTAGCCTGCTGGCAGCAGAGATGAGATTTGTGGATCAGAGACAAAGGATTTCCCACTCATGGCACAGCAAAAAGCTTGAGCCTCGTATTCCTATTAGTGCCCCTTGTCCTCTTACTCCTGTGGAATGAGGTGGAGCGTCCCAGAGAAATGGTGTGCCAATAGTGGGTCTGTGCCTCAGCTGAGGAATCCTGAGCCCCCATCTAAAAAGAAGATACTAGTCAGTTCTCCGAAATTTTTTTTGAGAGAAAGACTTAAAAAAAAATTATTCTTGTTACTAAAAAATCTTCCCTCTGCACCAGAAGGAGACACTGTTTTTATCTTCTAAGAGTGTTTCCTATACAGTAATCCTTGGAAAGACAGTATAGACAAAAGCTGTCGCAAAACCTGTTGAATTTTTGCGGAACAGATCCTCAACATTGAGCTTTGCTAAGTGATCTGGCTTAGGGCTTTTGGTCCTGTGCTTAACTCAACTATTTTTAAAAATAAAGTGATGAGGGAGGCAGGACATCTATGCAGAATGACTTAGGTAAGGGCTGGACTTGGTCTGACAAGGATGTGCATTCAGGACACACCCATGGAGTATTTAGCATTTACAAAATTTATACAAATGGGATTCCTGATAAGTTTTAGAATGTACTCAAATTTAGAAAGTACTGAAGTTACTTGGGGTGTTACTAGGCATTTTTGGAGTTGATATATGACCTCAACTTTAACATGGACACACATTGTAGATCCACTGCCAACCGCTGAACTTCTTCAGCAAGGTGTAATGATATTTTTGAGCATGTAAAATGATCATTTCCAACTTATATTTTCTGTCTTGCCATCGAGCTACTTATTGGCTAAACTAGAAAGGAAGGGGTGCGAGAGAGGGCTGCTTTTGGTGCAGTGAGGATGTTGTCTTTTCTTTGGAGAATTTCTTGGGCTTTGATAATACTTCACGTGTGATGGCTGAAAGAAGCAATTCTAATTATGTGGAACAGAAAGTAAATACGCCTTGGTTAGACTTGACTACAGAACAGAGGGGATAACATTGACTTTATTATTTGGCAAAGTCCTAGAGGGAACCAGAACTATTAGCCACAGCTGTCTTGACAGTGTCATGAGCAAGTCAAAGAAGCCACTCAAAGGCTTGGTTGGCTCCTAAAACAATTTAAACATGTCACCTTCTCTAAGGGGGCAGCTTTTGGAGGCGTGCAGGACAGGCTCATGACAGATGCAGCGGCATTATGTCCATTGTGTGGCTTCCTGTTAGAGCCTAATGGGCAAGGCACATAATGGTACATGATGCCAAGGGTGAGTTTGTGTCTGTCTGAGCCTTAGATGGATGTACAGCTTTTTGTGGATGGCACGGGAGAGTCCGTAAGTCCATATAGGCCAGGGGCTCTTACCCCCATATGCAGATACAAAGGGATGCTTCAGGAAGCCAGCAGATCTGTGTAAAATTTGATGTAGGTGGATGTGTGCGTTAACTTTCACCAGATTCTTGAAGGCTATACATCAAGATTTCGAAGTTTCAAAGCCCAGATTCACTAAGGAATAACTCAGAGGTATTTAACTGGGAATTTTTACATACTCTTATTTTCAGTGAAAATGTTACCCTCAAATGTTTAGGGGAGTTGGTAGACTGAGTCAAGGAACAAAGGAAAAATCAGGACTAAAAAAGAGAGGGGCAAGGGTAATTTTGTTTCAAATTTAAAAAATTTTTTAAACTTTATTGGTTTTAGAGAGAGAGGAAGTTGGGGTGGGGGAGAGAGACAGACAGACAGACATCGATTTGTTGAACGACCTGGTCAGGGTGGGGTGAGGGTATTAAAAAAAAAAAGAAAAAAACCTATAGTTAATCTGAGAACAAAAAAATCTTGTTTGTACTTTTTTGGGGGTTTGGGTAATTATCTGACAACTAGTAGGGAGCTCAGGCAGGGGATTTTAATTTGAGATCATCAACTAGGGTATTAAAGAAAAGGATTTTAGTTGTTGATGGATTCCCCAGGAAACCTTGAGTGTGCTGCTGAGGTGCATGGGGCAGCCCGTCTCTCTCCCACCTCCATCCATCAGCACCTCCACCATACTCAGGCTGGTTCAGCCTCATTTCCCACAGAATTTCTCACAGGTCAGGTGAACAAAATGCCACGGGAAGGTCACATGGCTGAAAAATACACAGAGTCTTTCCTGGGTGATGGGCTCTAACCTTTGCCAAACTATTACCTTAAATTAGTTCTACTTTTATTTCAGGATAGGGATCACTTCATCACTTTGAAATTGTGGACAAGGAGTTTGAGACACATTTCAAACTCTGTGAGCTTAGAAACAATTGAATTATCATTTCCTTAAACTGCATTTTACACAAGAAGCATTATTCAAGATCATGTGTCTTATTATCGGTCAGTCTCATATTACTAGGAAAATAATATGAAGCAATTTCATATTATTAGGAAAATTGCCAAGCATGATTAAAGACTGTTGAATGATTGATTGACCTATCAGGATTCTTTTTCTCAACATTCAGGAACTTATGCCCAGAAAGTTGATTCCAGACTGTCATAACTTCTTTAATCTGTTTTAAGACATTCTTGGCAACACCCACTTAGAGAGAGGGAAGGATATAAAAATGTATTTTGTAAGTATAAGAATGGTCTTTTTAATTAGCATCAGTCTGGTTTATACCTTAGGCTTCTTTGTAGCATCCTGCCTCAGGACATTGGCACATGCTGTTCTGTCTGCCTGGAAGTCTCTTTCCCTGGGTCTTCCCATTTGGGTCGTTGCACCTTTTCTCTGGTCACCCTAGAAAGTAGGAATCTAAGTTATCTAAAGTTCCATAATATGTAAAGTGTTACATTTTTCTCTCTATTCAGCTTTATTTTTTTCTTCAGAGCACTTATTCCTTATATTCCATATCCATTATTTTCATCCGTGTTCTCCAATAATAGAAGGAAACTCCATGAGGGCAGCTTCACTGTTGAATTTCTTGCTTCCAAAATGGTACCCAGAGCACCAAAGCTCTCCACTGAGTATGTGTTGGAAGAATGAACATATGGATCTTTACCTAAATATTTCGAAATAATGTCTTTAGATGGATTGTATAGTTGTCTTTTATCTATCTAACTGGCCACTTCTAAATTTATTCGATAGTTCCAGTTTTCAACTTTTGGTGTTTAAATTGTCTGTTTCATTATTTTGCTTAGAGATGTGGCATCCTGAGATTAAAGATCAAAGATCTAAATTATCCATTTATCCTTTTACCTCGCATTATTCCAAAATCAAGATTAAATCTACACAGAGTAATTGCAACAATAAAGAAGAAATTTGGATCCAGACAAAATAGGAGGAAAAAGATGATGGGAGTGTTTAAACATGAAAGTTAATGTAATTGTTTGTTATTTCTACTTTTTTGATTCTAGAAACTCAGCAGCTAAATTTGGGATTCAAGATTAATCAGCTCAACTCAGGTGCTTAAAAGCTACATTCCACCTGTATCTTTCAGGTGGTCTGTTCCATTTTTATTCTTAAACATCACATTTTACATTCTGTGATAATCTTTAAATTACTTCAGGAGACATACTTAAAATGCACAGGGCACAAAGTCTATTAAAAATAAACTGTGAGCTTCATTTTAGAAGAGCTGTGAATGTAACTCTGTATTACATATTTTAATATTCCTGGTGGTAAACTATATACAAAGTTATGATAATTTCAATGTAGGAGATAAACCAATATCCGTATAATATAGAGTCAAAATCATTTTACAGGTATTTTTAACTGGAGAATCTCAAATTTGAACAGAGATTTTTTTTTAATCATCAACCTTTGTCCTTCTTTTTGATGAAATGGGCTAAAGGCTAAAAAAAATAATTGAGGAAGCAGTTAAAATGACTTAGTTGCACTGATCCAAATAGCCTTAGCCTGCTATCAAGGTTTGCTACTGAACTTTTTTTCTATTACCTGTCATCATGAAGAGGGGAAGTACAGTCTCTATAAATTACATTGCAGAGCAATTGTGGTAGAAAAATGGCAGCTGTTATTTTATCAAATTACTTTTTATCTACGAGACTGCTCTCCTCACTGCCATGGTATTGTAAATTAGGTGGTAATGTTTGAAAAAGGGCATTGTTACTTGGTTTTAATCTCTACTTCCACTGCTGACAAAATAACTTTGTCTTTTAAGTAAATCCCATAAGACCCCATCGAGTCCTCTGTGCTCTGGGTCACTGCACTTTTTTTGGTGTTAATACATTCTTACAATTAAAATAAATTTAAAGAAATGCTTCATTTAATTAGTATTATGGGACTATGAGCTAACCAAGAAGTGTTATTAACTTGAAGAATACTTAATTTGATGGAAAGTAACTAAATCCCTTGATATTCCATCTTCCAACTGAACTTTCTTCATTGAGCTAAAATTGTAACCTCTGGCACAGACTTCTATGTTTCAGTGTTTTTATAAATACAAGGTCTGTCCGTAAAAAGTACAACTATCATTAATGTAACGAGAATGGTTTACATGACATTGTTGTAACCTGGTAGCCAAAGAGCGTGGACTGGCATGTGCATGTGTGAACAATGATGACTTCACTGTACTGGTCAGTGGGGGTGGTAGACGCTGTTGAGTGAGCATGTGTACTGTGTGGCTGTTGCATTCAAAATGACTGAGTAGAACAACAAATCTGCATCAAATTTTGCACTAATCTTGAACATTCCTCCATGAAAACTATTCTGAAGATTTAGAAGGCCACAGCTATGGGCAACAGGTGATTGGCAGCCTCATCACGTCCGCATGCCCGCTCGTGCATCATGTCTTGTGCAGGGTTTTTTGGCAAAACATCAAATCACCCAAGTGACTCAGCCCCACTATAGGCCAGATTTGGTGGCCTGTGACTTCTGGCTTTTCCCAAAACTAAAGTCACCTTTGAATCAGAAGAGATTTCAGACTGTCAATGAGACTCAGGAAAATAGGACCAGTCAGCTGATGGTGACTAGGAGAACTGTGTGAAGTTCCCAGGTGCCTCCTTTGAAAGGGACCGAGGCATCATTGTCCTGTGTACAATGTTTCTTGTACTTTGTGTCTTCTTCAATAAATGTCTCTATTTTTAATAGTACACAGCTGGACACTTTCTGGACAGACCTGGTATTTATTTGGCTATAGATGGGAGCATGGTTTGGGTGGGAAAGAAACCGTAATACTTGTTCAGGGTGTATGATGTGCTCTTTTAGGCACTGACCAAATATTTGGGTGAGCAAATAATTTAACTGAAAAGAGATTCCATTTCTTCTCTGTAAAAATAAGGAGTTGACTTTAGTATTTCTTTTCTATGCCAGAATTACTTTTATTTTGTAATGTTGAAAGATTATTATTGCTTCAACTGTACTTCAGATGGATAAAGAAAGTGACAGAATGAGACGGACAAGGGGAATTCTTGCTTCTTAAAGGCAGTGTTATAACTGGAGGCCATGGAAACACCTTCTTCAGGATTTTTAAAAATTTGAAGGACCCACCATATTGAGTGTTTTGAGAGTGGAAAAAAAATCACACATTAAGAACTTGTCATTCATTCACCAGACACACTTCTGAGGCCTTTCTATATGCGAAGCACTACAGAAATGTATAACATATAACCACTATTTTCAAGGACACTCTGATCTGGTGGGGGAGGTAGACGTGTAAACACTAACAGGATATAGTATTCATACAATAATGGATCTAACGCTATTGAAGGGGTCATGCATCAGTTTAGAAACCCAACATTCATTCAGAATACTTCTTTCTGCTTACTTGCTTAAAGTACAAGAAAGGCATTACATAATCTAAAATATATTTTAAATAGTTTCTTTATGTCTCATCCATTTTCCTCAGAGTCCCAACACTGTGCCTGTCACTTTTCCAAGTTGCTTCAGATCACACCCCTACTTAGCTTGTGTCCTTTTTATTCTTTTGACCCTACTCTCTTTGTCTTGATTTTGTAAAATCCAGAAGAAGCAGTCTGGCAAGAGAAAATCAATCTCCGAGGACAGATAAGGGAAAGACAGTAAGCTGCCAAAGTCAGAGCGACCCTACAATAGACTGATAGTTACAGTGTGGTTTTTCTGGCTTACTTTCCTGCCACTCTTTTCTCTGGCACAGAACTTCTTCTCGTGGAAAATATGTGGTGGGTGGTTGACACAGTTTGCACTGTCCCCAGCTAGCTGCAGAAGTAGAGGGATCCAGACCTGGCCCTCAGACTCCCTCATTCCTCTGGCCAAAATGATAGGTTCAAGAACATGCAGATGTCCAAAGCTGGGTCAACTAGAGGCCCTCCAGGAGGCTGAGTCCGTGGACCCTTTCTTCCTTTGTATATCATGAGCCGAAGGGATCACAGTGGGGGCTTGCCAGTGTTAACTTCCCAGCATTTCTGTGGTTTGCAGCAGGCTGCCTGCACAATGAAGCTGACTGCAGAGGAGAGCAGATGTGGAAAAGGGGGCCTAGCAGCGTCCAAGGCTGATGCACCCCTGAATTTTTCAGAGCTAATAAATCCAGCATGGCTGGAGCAGTGACAAGGGCTGTGAGATTGCAAGTGACGGTGGAGACCGGCAGAGTCAGGCGATGAAGCTTTGTGGGCCACGGTGAGGAGGATTTTGCTCTACACGTGATCAGAAGCCATTGGAGCTGTGGACGTGGGAGTGGGATGATCCGGTTGATGCTTTGAAAAGCTCACTGGGATTTTGTTCCTTTTGTTAGTTTATGATAAAGTGAGCTTACAGGAGACTTTAGCTTGGCTGGTCAGAGAAGATTTAATCTCTATACCAAAGCTGTGATCAGAAGGACAGGAAGAAGCTGCTCAGCCATTAGGTGGTCATTGTGTTGTGTGTAGTCTTTAGTGAGCGTTGAAGTCTGGAGGTGAGAGAAGTGTGTCTTGTTCGAAGACCCAGAGAACGTTCCTGTGTGCTGCAACCCAGAATATGCAGTTGGGACTGTGAAAGAGGTGGCTGAAAATGCAGAGTGGTGAGGAGGAGTTTAGATTTTATCCTAAAGACAATGGGATGTTTTGGATGACTTTAGGCAGGGGAACATCGGAGCAGGTCTGTATTTTGAGTGGTTTACTGAGGGTGTGGGAGAGGAACTGGAGGTGGCAGACTAGGTAGGATGGCGCAGAAGGGACCCAAGCAGAGGGGTGGTGGTCTGGATTATGGCCAGACTTCGTCTGAACACTTCCGGGACCCATCCTCTGTTCACTTTGGACAGCTGTAATTGTTGACTAGGTCTTGCTTATCCAGAGTCAACCTTGGGACTTCTACCAATTTATCTTAGGTTTTTCTCTTGTCACATAGGACAAATTTAATTCAGTTTCCACTTGGCAATCCCTCATAGTTTTCAAGGCGAGATCAGTGTCTTCTCTTTCTGTATTTCTATCATGTGACGGTCTTTTCTTAGGGGTAAATGTCCCACATTTCTTCAAATCGTGTGAGTCGAGTGTTCCTTCTGTGGCATAACTTTTTTCCTTCGCAATATTCTGATCACTTGTATCTTAATTAATCTTGTTGATCAGTGACCAGCTCAGAACATGCCACCCTACCTTTACCGACATAGTGGAGTGAGCAATTATTTCTTCTGTCTTTCTGATTATTGTCATTTACAAATAATAACTGATGTCCCCAAGGACTTTTCTAGTGCTTGTACAGCACCACTGAGTCTGTGGTCAACTCAAATCCTAAATTGTTTTTCAGTCATGTTCCCATTAAGCCATATCCCCCTCCTTTTCTATGTTTGATTCCCTAATTTCAAATTATTATGTCTGGTCTATTTTTACATGCATTTGCGAATCTCATTCTGACGCCGAGCATATTAACCCCTGCTCCCAGTTTCCTGATATCTGCAGTAGTGCCCATGGCAGAATTGTTTTCTCAGCTGTTTGGTAGCTCCCTGTTATTTTTTTAAATTTAATTTATTGGTGTGCAAAACCATACAGGCTTCAAGTGTACAAGTCAATAAGATGCCTTCTGCATACTGCATCACCCCAAGCAAAGTCTCTTTCCACCTCTATTTTCTCACCTTTGCCCACCTCCACCTGCCCCTTACCCCCTTTCCCTCTGACTTTCACCACACTGTGGTCCATATCTACGTGGTATGTATATATGAGCTTTGGGTTAATCCCTTCACGTCCTTTTATCCAGTCCCCTTCCTCACCCCTGACAGCTGTCAGTCTATTCCAGGCATCCCTACCTCTGTTTCTATTTTTTTCATCAGCTTATTTTGTTAATTAGATTCCACATATAAGTGAGATCATATGGCATTTAGATCTTTTGCCTGACTAAGGCTACCAAGGAAGGTCTTATCAGTGTCTGCTTTTTCTGCAATCCTCTTGTCACCTCCCGCACCCTCCCCTTAAAACAAAAGCCTCTGTGTTCTAGGCCACATATTCTATGTCTCAGTGTTCTATGTGCTGATAAGTTTAATTAAAGAAACATATGTCAGGTAATGTTTTAGCTTGTTAAAGTGCATTTTTCCTTCATAAGATTTTTAAGAGGGTCAGTTATTAATGCTGTAAGAATCTATATTATAGAAAAGCTGTTGGGAAGTAGACTTTTAAAAAGGAGAGACTTTGGTACATGTTTAAGTGACACTCTCCCATTGCTGTGGTCCTGGGTCCCTATGTCTTCTTTCTCAGACCTGGGAGCTGGATTTATCCATTTATTCAGACACTTAGTAAATATGTGAGTGTCTGACACTGGTTATTGACAAATAACAAAGATCCCATCCTCATGAAGCTCATATTCCATTGGATGAGACAGACTATGAATAGGTAAATGTTACATCAGGGGACAATATATGCAGTGGTTGGAAAAAACCACTACTACCACGACCACCACAGTTAGAGAGGAAAGGAGGTTAGTCAGGCAGGCCAGTCTTCCTTCTATATGGGGCAGTCAGGGAAGACTTCTGTATAGTAGGTGGAGGGACCTAAAGGACGTGAAGGAACAAGACACATAGATATCACAAGAAAGAATTTTGGGGCATAAATAGCAACATGTGCAAAGGAGCTGAGCTTGGGGCGTGCTTGGTGTGTTCAAGGCTGCTACAGCCGGAGCTGACAAAGCTGGCAAAGGGAGGAATAAAAGGAGATGGGCCGACAGGCAGTGCGGGGGCGGGATGGATGGTCCTGCGAGTCTGCGGTTGTCAATCCCCATCAGCCGGAGCGCTCGTTAAAACAGATTTCTGGGCTCTGCTCCCAGAGTCTAAGATTCAGTGGGTCCGGGGCGGGGCCTAAGTATTTGCATTGCTAACACACTCAGAGGGTGTTGGTGCTGTGTCGTAGGGTGTTGCAGGGTCATGGTAAACGCGTGGGCTTTTACTGAACAATATGAGGACCAATGAATGAGAAAGACTAGAGGAGGGACATAACATCTTGAAAGCAGGAGTGTGGCTGTGGGTAACAAGTAGGTATAGGGGGTCAGGGTGGAAGTGGGGTGTCCAAAAAGGAGGTCTTCGCAATAATTAGATTAGAAAAAGTGATAATTTTGTCCAGTGTGTTAGCCATAAGAATGGAGAAAAGGGACTGGATTAAGGAAAACCCAGGTCCTATTTTGCATGGCTTGGAGAACAGAAGCAAATAATGGCACAAAGATGCTATCTCTGCTCTATTGTCTCAGGGGGCTGGCCCATATTCAGTCCCTACTATGTGATTCAAGTTGAAACCTTTAATCTAGTGTATATTTTGCATGCACTAATACACATGAATTAGATGTGTTAGAATAATTGACACCTCTGATAGGTTGCGAGTATGTACCTTTAAAATGCCAGGCGTATGCTCTAGATTTTATTTTTGTTTCACCTTTGTTTTATTGATCTAAAGTATGTCATATTATGAGACTATTACTGTCAACTTCGGATTTCATTAAATCACTCGTGTTATAATAGAAGACATTAATAGAAGACATTGACAAAGAGTAGTTATGCCTGCTGCCTTTTATAGGATTCCTAGGAAATGTCATTATGATTATGTCTTTTTGTTAAATGGGATTTATAAAAACTGCTAAACATTTATAGACAGCTCCCTTGCATTTGGCACTTACCTTTTAGCTCCATACCTTCGAACCCTGGTGCTTTTGCTGCACAGAAACTCATTTCTGTAATGCACTGTGGTCTCAGCTTTCATTTTTTTTTTTTTACCCCAATGTCCTGGTGAGACAATGTCAGCTTGTTTTGTACCAATTCCTCTGTATATTGAATGACAGCTCTTGCTCCCTCTGAATGGTGAGATGGGGTGAAAGGTCATTCTGTCTGGCTGGGCTGCCACCTGAAATGCTTGGTGCGTTTTCAAACCATGGGTTATTAGACATGAAGGAGCTTCATAAATCACCTTGTCTCATCTCTCATCTTACAGATGTGGGAAATGAGACTAGAATAGCTAAGAAAACAATCCTTCTTTCTTTTTTAAACCCTTATTAGAGACAAGAAGGTGTACATTTAAAAAGCCAGTCTCTGGGGTTGAAGAGTGCACACCTTAAGCAAGAAGTCGTGTCAAAATACGACGGCAGTCCTTCTGGGGTCGGGGTCGCAGTGCTAAAAATGTGGATTGTGAAATTAGCTTCCAAGCAGCAGCCAAGTGGTGTGTGTGTCTCTCGCATGTGGATAAGCGTCCCTCTCAATCTGAACCACAGGCCCGATAAAGACAGCCGTCCTCTTGAAGCTGCTCCTTGTTTCCTCTCAGAGGACAAGTCATTGTTTTTGATACTCAGAATTGTTTTTAAGAACTGCACTATTAATAGTAGTTAGTAAAACTTGAGGAGATAGAAAGCCAGATCAGTAACCAACTGACACAAGGGGGCAAGTAGTGTATACGACGATGTCTTCCTCCAGTGGGGCATTGGCCTTGAACTCATATCATGCCTTACAGCAGCCCGTACATGCCCTCTTTCCAGTCGCCAGCCTGGCACAGATTGCATTTTCTCAGGTGTTTCTAAGCTGTGAGAGGTAGCTCGCTGCCTCGAAGGAAATCCAGGGTCTGTTCCGAGAACAGGTGAAAATTGACTCTGGCAGGGAAAACAGCAGATATTTGCAACAGGGGGTGAGAGAGGAGGGCAAAGGCACAGATCCTGATAATTGTGTAGTAGGGTGGAAAGGGCGGGTCTCGGATGAGTCTCCCGGGTGTTTGGAGACCTGGTAGATGATTACATCGTTACTCTGATTAAACTGGAACCTGGAGGAAAGGAGTCGGTTTGAGAGGATGGATGAGAAAATTTGGGCTTTGGTTATGAGTTTAAAGTGTGTATGAGGCAACCTACTAGAATTTTGCAGCACAGCGAACCATACACACTCACAGTTTAGGGAGGAATCTGGGTTAGACAGGCTGACTTGGTGCACACAAGAGGAAGTCGAATCTGTTGCCCAGACTTGGAATTCCCAAAGAGAAAATGAATCAGGAAAGTCTGGGCTGGAGTCAAGACCTGGGGCTGCAGCTGTGGAAGACAGTGGGACCAGGAAGTGTGCTGTGGAATCCCTTTCTTGCAGAGGCAGAAGACTTCCGACTAGATGGTGACGTTCATTATACCATTTTGAAAGAGGAACTTTGAACAGGCGTGAAGGTGAAGTTAATGGCGACCGAGCAGGTGGGACAATTATGAGGCTCTCCGTGGGTACCAGTGTCCCTCTGGCTGAGGCCCAGAAGTAAGGAGAGGGAGCTAGACACTAATATGTGCAATAATTTTGAGGTGTCATCATTGAAAGCGGAGAAGTTCATGTGGTCTGATGGTGTGGGAATCAGAGGACAGATGTTTTCTTTTCACACGTGGGTGGAGCGAATTAATTTGGAAGCGCCCATAGGAAGCCAAGAAAATGCAGGTGCTGTCCGCTTTCCTTGAGGTATGTGGGTCATTCGGAAGAGCTGCAAGAAAAGCACTTCCCTAAGAGAAGACTTCTGTTTTCCTATTTGCACAACAATGGAAAGAGCCTCCTGCAAAGGTGCCGAGGCATGTTTGTGACGGAATTGGGAGCTCCAGAATGGGGAGGAGGTCAGGGAGAGGTCAGCTATGGGAAGAGGAGGGAGAGATGGTGAAGGGCAGAGCTGGTCTGGGGATGTGGGGGCAGGTGGACAACCTTTACGGAGGTGAGCACGCGGGAGAGGAAAGATGAGCAGAGCGGTACAAGATAGCATCTCTAGTGTGTGGGGTTAGGGAGGAAGAATACACATGTGCACAAAGACATTCACAATGTCATTCAAGACCCAGACAGAATTGTGTGAAGTGTTTCGCATATAACAAGGGCGGAGTTCAAAGGAGAACTGGTCCAAGGCACTATGCTGAGCAGTGGCGGTACAGAGATTTTTGCCTGGATTGGGGAATGAATCAACTAGGCTAAAATGTATGAAGTTCTGAAAATGGCAAAGTATAAGGTGGTGTTACCAGGGGTATGATCGAGAACATTTCCAAGCTTTGACTTCCCCCTTGACAAACTTGCTGCCTCAGGAAATGCTTTGAAATTTGGGGGCCTGGGTTCCAACTCTCAATTTTCTAAGTCAGGCTCTCTGAGGGTAAGCCCTGGGGATCTCCCTGTGTTTTTTATAGGTCTCTTTCTGCCGTACACTGCTAATTTAAATTTTAATAATATATATCTGCCTAATTATAGTTCAACTTACATAGCGATAAAGAGGTACGTGAATGGCAAAAAATAATTAAAAAAACACACAAGGAATGTCACATGACCAAAGTTAAGAAACAGTGGACAATTGGTTAGAAAATCATAGAAGTTGCTTAATGTAGGAATTTTATTTTGAAGCCACTGGAATACCATGGAGTTATTTTGAGCAGGTAGTGGTGGATATATTTTAAGAGAATTATTATGGTTTATGTGAGTGATATTTACTAATAAATTCCCAGTGACTCAGACATATTCTATTCATGTATTAAGACAATATATTTAGAATAACATGATTTTAAATGAGGCTTACTGCAAATTTTGGTAGAAATGAGCAATCTGAT